>CABFWB010001020.1:44176-60169 GCA_902151455.1 Timema bartmani | reverse complement strand
TGTTTATTTGTTTGAAAAAAATCTTGATTCAATACTTCCCCCTGGATGAAACAAGTAACATCTGTGTGTCAACAAAAGAAAGGTTTCACTATCGAAATTTTTTACCACCCGACTCAAATCATTTTGAAAAATAAATAAAAAATATTCGTGTCGATTCCTTAATAAAATTGACAGCAATCCTCCAAATTAGGAAGTTTTTTTTTTTTACGACGGCTGGACAGGCGACACCACCTGAGAACCAAATGCAATCCACGTCGCCGTCGTAACACACATCTATACGTTACACGTTCTTCATAAAGGATTACCTTTCCCAATAAAAACGAGCCTGTAAGGTGAAAAGCGGGGATGTGATAATATACGTCCCGGAGTTTCTCAAGCCGTGGGTCACACGATTCTTAGAACTGGTCGTCATAAGATATTTGTTTTAGTAACTTTAGTGTGTGCGGAATACAAAATAAGACGTGCACCAGTATTCTTCAGAACCCACCCCCCTCAACCAATTTTCGTCTTCAGCGTCTTAATATCCATCTTGACTTGTCATGTTTAATTACATTTATGTCTGACGTCTTACCTCAATCGGTAGTGCATCTATCGTTTGGATTTAAGGAGACATGGATTGGATAGACAGTATCGCAGAAAAAAATATCATTGGTAAAATAGAGACTACCCCTTTTTTACATTAATGAATAAACGTCCTAAAAGTTATCAATGGTGAAATTGTTGGTAGATAGGGTGCTGCGTATATTCTAATATTAGGTTAGTTTGTAAGTAGTTTAATGATATAGCCAGTTGGTTCAGAAATTGCACTTTAAATATCCCAAGTGAAACATTTCGGCACACCAACACCTAAAGCAGAGAGTTTTAGTATCAATTAAAATAAATGGTACAATACAATAGCACAAACTTTTTCATATTGTGTATTATAGCTTAGAAGAAAATTTTCAAAACTAGGTTTTAAGTAAACTACCCTTAAGAGCGTTCATAAAAGGAGGCCTAATTCAGCTCCCGGCTCGCATTTGCGTTTGTTTATGTGTGTGCGCGCATGCGTGGGAGGTATGGGAGTGAAAAGGAAAATAAAACACCTAAGATATGCCAGAAATGTGTGCAGTGAATTCGTATTTGAGTGATTACTCTAAACTTTCCGCGGTGACGCTGAGGAGACAACGTGACAAAGTTTCTTGTTAATAACTACAGTATGTCCCTATTATGACAGAATAAAGATTTGTGCAAAAAGCTTATCTAGGAAGCCATTATAAAATGGTCAAAAACTGCCTTTTCAATACAGTTTTGATCAAAATATAATATTCCAACAATGTTAAGACCCGCCTCGGTGGTGTAGTTGGCTAACGCGCTAGTCGTGTTGAGCTCGACTACCGAGGACAGGGAGATCGAGGTTCAAATCTGTGGTTCCTAAATGGTTTTCCACTCTCCCTCCATGCGAATGCGGGTTCACTTCCTCTATATTGAACCTTCCCAAATCCTAACCCATTAGCGTAAATAGTACTTAAGCGTATAACCCGAACGGAAAGTAAGACGCGGTGCTAAAAAACAAAACAATGTTCAGTACATATTAGGAACGTCTATTAGCTCTATATCTCTTAATATTTGATCAAAACTTATTCACGTGTAGTAATGTTGGTGTACGATTTCTAGCCGACTGTATCATTGAGTTGATGGGCATATGATGCACGCTCTTAAATAAGTTTTACTCATAAAAATAAACAAATCATCTTGTTAATCACAATAATCACTTTATAAAATATATTTTAAACCAAATTGTTCAAATATATTTAACAAAATTCAAACTTTCAAAAATAAATTAATTTTTAACTACCCTAAAATTATTTGTTATTTCTAAAAATAAAACATTTATTTATCATAAAAAACCATTCATAGGTTCCAAATTTGAAATTAATCTTCGAGGTCAATTTCCAAATCATTAAAATGTTATATAATTTATAGTAAATAAACTACCTTTAATTAATTTAGTTTACGTAAATAAAGATATGTAAAATAGTCTCCCGATACCAATTTTAAACTAAATCATTAAATCTATTTTTTTTAAATACTCAAATAAAAAAAAAGTCTTCAGTAAACTACCATTAGCAAAATGTTTCCCCAAAACAAGTATACAGTGTTTTTTATTTGTCATGTTAAACACTTACAAGATACACATTTGGAAACAAATTGTTAATGTTATTTTAAAAATATTTCTAGTTTAAAAAAATCAGTCATCAATAAATTACACATGAATGAGTTTTAACCCCAAAAACATATATACAGTTTGAATTTTCATGTCAAACATTCCTAAGATACCCATTTGGAACCAAATCATTAGGGCCATGTTATAAATATTCCAAGTATTTGAAAAATCAGTCTCCAGTAAACTATCCTTTATCGAGCTATTTTCCATGAAAAACCAATCCTAGATGTGCATTTTAAACAAAATCATTAGAACCATTTTCGAAAAATTGGGAATTACAAAAAATTACTCATCAGTAAGCCACCACTAAATTGAAGGGCTATGGTAAAAAAAAATTTTTTTTTTGTGGTATTGCGCTATATAATCTCTAGACATAAAGTTTTAACAAAATCCATAAAACCGTTTCGGATCCATGTCCTAAGATACACAGATTGTCAGACATGGGACACAGAATTGTAAAATCCACTTTTTGGGTTCATTTTCATAAAAATATTTTTTTTTTCGCGATCACATTATTTTATCTTGATATGAAAATGTAATGAAGGATGAAACCAAACACGAATTCTAAATTATTTTAGGCATGGCTTGTGCTTGAACCATTCGTTCAGAATTTTACTAATTAACACCTGTATACGAAGGACAAAGGGCATTATCTAAGTCTCGGGTATCAACCACTAAGTATACGAAAAAAATATCAATTTCATGTCGAATGGGCAACTGGCTGACTGCGTTTGAAAATCGACTAATAAATACTGCTATAAATGTCAAGCCTATCTAGTCTGGTTTGCTATTGATCGGGGTTTGAATCCAAGCCAGGTTTACTGAGGTTGAGTTCCCTAAAAATTTTTTTAAACTCTCCCTCCACGCAAATGCAGGCAAATTTCCTTTATTATTCTAACTTCATCCCTGCTCTATTGATGTAGTTAGATGTGGGCAGACAATATGAATAATCAGACGCTATACAGATAAAAATAACTATATATATATACAGTTTTACACACAAAATATTTAGATAGGAAGACACTTTTTTTGACCCTTAAAAATGTACTAAAATAGGTTTCATATATTTAAATCGTCAAGTTATGTGATCGAAACCTCCTACTTTTAAAATAAATCAATACGAATAAAAAAATACAAATAATATAGTAAAATAATATCAAAGTCGACTGCAACAATTTTGTTTGTATTATCTATACATATTTTTTTCCTGCTATAATCATGCCTTAGTAGGTTTTACATACTAAAGTCATATCTTAGGTAATGTTCAGTTAATGCTAGTTTAATTGGTGCACAGGCAGATTTCAACTTTCCCATGTGTTGAACCTTTCAGACGACAATGTTAGAAGGGTGCAAATATTTAATCAATTAGTCAAAGCGGGCAAAAGTGTTGAGGATAGGACGTGTGTATGAAGATAGGCTGGGGAGGAAATTAGGGGTGTTAAGAGAGGGGAGGCCAAGCTTATGAAAGGGGGATAGAGAAGAGGAGGAAGGCTCCGTTAGGAAATATGATGGCCGTTAATATATTCTAACACATGGAAGAATAATAACGAGCAAGAAGAAGGTCGGTCAAATAGGGCCAATGTCCTTGACGTGAGACGTACATTTAGTTAACATTGAAAACGAGACTCTTCGTATTTGAGACTTTATTTAATCTTAGCTTTTCTTAGTACGATGATACTATAATGATTATTATAATTGGTTACCAGCCTAAGAGACGTATTGTTCTTACAAGCCCTTTAAAACATGAATAGTTGTCAATGTTTTTTTTAGCGCAGAGTCTTACTACCCATTCGGGCTGTACGCACATGTTTATATATATATATATATATATATATATTCATTTATTTGGGGTATTTTAACGTGCACTTTCTGAACCGACTGATTATATCTACACACGAGAATTTCTATGAGCGAGCGCAAAAGGGCCTACCAATTTTACCAGGAAAGGTATTTTAATATACTTTCCAAGGTTCTTTTACATGCCACAATTGACATTGGACCGATGGCTGTACCTCCCCTCCGGAGGAAGTTGTGCTACGGATTTTTATCGCTGAAGGAAAATTTTGTCCAAACCGGCTGGGCTTGAACCCACGAACATCTGGTCCTGAGGCGAGCACTTTAGCTCAAATCCACTTAGGCCAACTGTACTAATCACGTTAATGTGCTAGGGATGAGTAAGGTTTGATTTAGATATTGTACCTGCATCTGCATGAAAGAAGAGTGGAAAATCGTTTAAAGAAAACCAACCTCAGTAGACTCAGTCGAAAATAAAACTACAATCTCTCCGTCATCAACAACACAGAATGACGCTCTAGATCATTCTACACCGAAGCAAGTATTTAGGATATAACTTGGGATGTTACCTGTAGTGAACTCCGAATCAGTATTAACATGTTTGCTTTCACGTTGTCGTAAGACTTTGAAACTTCAACAGCACTGGCCTTTTTTTCCCCACCATATATTCCTCATACTACCCAACCGGTCTATCTTCATGTTATTACGATAATGGTTGGAGGGATGAGGAAGAAATGAATTTAAAGGAAGATAACAGCATCTGCTTGGAAGGAGTGTGAGAAACCATTACAAAAAAAAATCTTCACACATTTATCACTTACGCTAATGGGGAATGAATGAAGAAGGAACAGTTTTCGAAGAAAATGTATCCACATTTAAGTGGGAAGTAATTTTAAGAAAAACACCCTCAGTACACCTAGCAGGGATTCAATCACCGACCCCACTGTTACCGTCCAATCTAAAAGATCCTGACATTTATTCCGCGTGCCCATCGTTGCGGGTCACTGTTATGCAAAAACAACAAAGACAATTTTTTAAGGACGTTGGCCTACCTGTGACGTCACAGCAGACCGAGATAATATTTTCAATGTTGATGCATTAACGTTTTATTCAGTGAGTTATAAAGATAAAGCGTTGAATAAACCTATTAAGTATTAAATAATTTTAAAAAGTAGCCCTACAATGTCATAACATTATTTTTTTTCTTAAATGAGTTTTTTGTTTGTTAAAGTCAATGTTTTCAAGACGCTAATAGTATAGTGATTGTGTAAACTCGTCAGAAGAAGAGGGAAAGTTTTATCAGCAAATAAACAAGAGGCCTCGCAGTGTGAATTATTATGTTCTTCCATCTCGTTGTCGCGTGATAGTGCTTAGGTGCGTCAAATTAAGATTCAACCCGCCTCGCGTAATATCTTCGAAATCTCCAAGTAGGCAACATCGTTAGAGGGTTCTACTGATGCCTGCAGCTATAAAGTGATGCAACATTGATGACCCGACATAATTAATCAGTTTTTGACGTATACGCTTTTATTATTATTAATATTTTTAAAGTGTGTAATTTGTGATTGTAACATAGTGTGCGGAGGGAAGATACAGTCTCATGAAAGGGTAGTTTGCATACAGAATGGGGTAGGGGGTGATTTTTTAATAAAGAAGAAATTTGAACATCTGCATACACTTTGTTGTGCTTCCTCGTAAAGTACACAGACAAATTTTCAAACGAAGGGTCTTTTAAATATTACAAACACATATTTTGTTTTGCGGTGAGTATTTTACTACCTCATTATTGTTATTTTATAAGTATTGACATTATATACCAAAAGTGACATCTACATATCACATTACTTGACATATGAATACATGAAATTAGATCTAGTAGCTTTTATACCTGCCATATAAGGTTATTCCTATGAAAATAGAACTGTATCATAGTTATAAAAACGACATTCCTATTTAGAAAGGAAGGACATTTTTTGAACATTTAGAAAAATGATTATTATTATATATCTATACGTAGAGTAATGTTATTTGTAGCTTTCACTCTTAATAGACGTTATCAATACCGATAAAACACTAATTATATATATATATATATATATATATGGTTATTCCTTAAATTCAATACTTCCTCCAATACTTTTGTAGCCTCCTTTCTAAAAAAAAGTATATTTTTATATTATACTATTTTATTTTCTATAGCATTGTCGATTCTAATCGATCAGGGTAATTTTGGCTATACTTAAATATTATTTGAAAGTACTTTATATATTTGTGAGCTTAGATGACTCAAAGATAGTTTTTTTGAATGATTGTTTGGTTTTCTTACACGATCGACAGAAAATTTCCACAAGATCGACCAGTTGATATCAGTTGGTAGCCCTATGGGTTTGGGGAGGGGAAAAAAATCGGTGAGATGGTCTAAAAAAATTGTTAGCCTCTTTTTCCCCATTAAATAATTTGTTATTAGCATATTTTCAAAACTCAATTATTTTTTCTAAGTCTTTTGTGGGCCAAATAAAATTAGTCCGCGGGCCGGAGGTAGCTGACCGCTAGTCTATGTAATCACTTTCGCAATGGACTGTACTGCCAGTGACGGGGGAGATCAGAGTTAGAATCCCTGTTGGGTGTACAGAGGGTGGATTTTTTTCTAAATAATTCTCCACTCTTCCTCCATACAAATGTAAAGTACACTTCCTCTAAATTCAACCTTCCCAATCCCTGAGATAGAAAAATTAAATAAGTTTACGAAATCTCTATATCTTGGAAAAGAAACAAGGAAACCATAGTACGAGAGTGAGAGAGAGAAAACCGAAGGGGGAGGAAGAGAAGATCTCTTGACTTTAAAAATGTAATTAAAAGACTATTCATCATATGCAGTGTATTAGTGGAGACCCTGCCTGCCTGTCTGTCTCTCTCTCTGCGCGCGCATCTTGTTGCCTGGCTTGCATGCTCTCCTCTCAGGCGTCCCTCTAATTATCATCTCTGTTTCATTCAGCCCTTATTTTATGTCTGATCTCTTTTCTACCCTCCCTCCCTCCCCCCTCTCCTAAACAAATGAGGGAGTGCTCTCCCCCTCTTGTATACACTCACATCTGCTGCCAGATTGAGGGATGGTGCCTGTCTGCTCGTGTCGTTGGCAACGAGAGAAAGACAAGTATCGTGAAGGTACCACTTTCGAAACCTGGGACCTGTTTCATATTTCATAAAACTACAAGTCTAAAATTTCACAAGAGAATTCACTTGTAGATTGCAAGAAATGAAGAAATTATGTTCCATAAAGCCACAAGTAAACACTTGTAACGACAAGTTACCTGTTCGGTGGTCGCATAGTCTGTGGCGTCACTCTTGTATTAGACTAGACTGATGATGACAGGTAGATCGGGGTTCGAATCCTTGTCGGTTGTACTTATGGTGATTTTTCGAAAATTGTTTTCCACTCTCCCTCCACTTCCTATAAAATTAAACCTTCTTCATCTCTATTGCACTAGCGTAATTAGTGCATGCCTATAACCTGAACAGGTAGTAAGAAGCAGTGCTAAAAAAAAATAAGTTGAATTTAAAGACTTAAAATTTTTTCTACAAGTAAGTTTATAGTTTGGTTTCATAGGACAAGTTGTAGCTTATAAGCACTTGTAAATCGAGGAGTACTTTCAACATGCCTCAAAAAATACGTAAACTACTTTACAAGAGCAGTTTTAGTGCGTTATTTGTACATAATTGGTTCAGTGTACTATTTTAATGAGCAAATCACCTTTGTAGGCCTAAATCTTTTAGGTAACATGTATATTATGTTTATAAACTTAAGTTGAGGATGGAGACAGGTAATTATATTGAGGTTAGGAGACGGCCACGTATAAAAGGTCTCGAATTAGTTCATTGACAATTGAGAAACTATAGCAAAATACAGGTCATTATTTTGGTACCAAATGAATCAGCAAACGCAGGAAAAACTAATTTACGGTACGCAGTGCCCTAAAGTAAAACAAATAAAATTATTATAATATACCTCATTCCATATTATTTTACATCTTAGCTCATTTAGGAGGATCCAAACAAATTGTATTTAGATACTAAATTGGATGTATTGATATTTAACATGTACATATTTTTTTGGACCGGCGTTATGGTACCTCGAGATTTATTGAAACTCTACTCGTAGACGTCGTTAGTGGTGGTTGGGGGGAGTGAAGGAGGAAGGCTCAAATAGTACCTAAAAGAAACCGTGAATTATTTAATTCAGAAAAATTGAAATCCACGTTTGGATAAATGCATTAATGATTAAGTTAACTTTTTTTATACGTCCTTAAGTATAAATACCACTATAATATTATTTGTGTTATTCATTTGCTACAAAATTTCTCTTTTATAATTTAAAGAAAAAACGGACTCTTTCTGTCCCCCTCAAAATAATTAAAGATCTTTCGACCCCTGTGACTCTACTGTACATATTATCCTCTGAACAAAAGTTATTCTCGGGCATGTCCTTGCCACTGACTGTGGTCTCACTTTTTAAAAAATTATAAAAAATCACCACGTCCTACTAACTGATCAGGCATGTAAGATATTTACTCTAATGGGGGGTAGGGATAGTGAAGGACGCATTTTAGAAGTTATTTAACCGCATTCACGTGGAAGGAGAGTGGGAAACAATTTAGGAAAAACCACCTTCGGTAGAACCAACCGGTATTCGAACCCTGATCTTCCCAACACAAGAGTGACGCCTTAGGCCATTCAACCACTGAAGTGGATGTGTTCTTACTATAATAATTCGAAGCGTGTTAACGAATCCAGCAAGTAAAGTGTGAACGGAAAGCAAGGACAGTCGAACGTTATATTTGAAGACCACGGCAATGGTTCACAACGTTGGTGCCAACCTTATCGAAAACCTGGAAGTCTTAATAATTTTTTTAAAAGTGAAATACATACACTGTCACTCGAATGATAAGAAATGACACTAATTATTATTCATTCATCGCATGTTTTTATGTTGACATGACATGGTTTTCACTTCATAAGAAAACATAAGAATATTACTATTACATTTTCTTAATGTCCCCCCTCTACCCCCCTCCAGTTACTTAGAGTGTCAGACAGTGTTCTTACAACGGTTTTTACGCTTGCACAGTGGATTTTTTCTTCAACCCGTTCAGGATATACGAATACATTAATTCCGCTAATGTATTAGGAATAAAGAAATGAATAATTTATAGGAAATATACCCGCATTTGCATAAGGCAAGACTGGAAAAACATATAGGAACAAACACCCTTGGTACACCCATCTGGGATTTGAACCCTGACTCCTTAGAGACTTCGGCCATTGAAGCGGGTGGTTTTGTGGTTATTGTGAACACCGAGCTGTGATCGAACAGAATTAGGCCTACTGTAGCACGAAATGGTGCCAACATGATGTTTTATTTCAACAATAGTCCATAGAAAATAGGGACACGTTTAATTTATAGCTTGGAACAAGGAATTTGTTCAATTTAGAATTATAGGCTGACGCGGGCACGATTGCCAAACGAAGGGGGCTTAGATGAGTCAAAATTACTGGGGAATAAATAACAAGACGTGAATTGACCAATAGTGAATGCACTTTTTTTTAGCTTTAACCATTTAAAATTAAATTGGTTGACAGATATTAACACATACCCACAGAGCTATATTTAAATAATATCAATGGGATTAAGCTTGGAACGAAAAATGGCTACGTATGAAAGCCTCAGGAAGAATGTGTGTTTTGGAGTAAATCAGAAGCGCACATTATATTTGAATTTAAAAAAACGCACCATTAATTGTTGTCTCTAAGCACCATATAGAAACAGAGGTTTTGTTTATCATTGCGTCTTATTACACGTTCGGGTTATACTCTGATATACTATTTACTATAATGGTTTTAGGGACGAGTAGGGCTATATTTATAGGAAGTGGACCAGTATATGCGTGGAGGGTGAGTGAAAAATTATTTTGGAGAACCACCTTCAGTACACCCGACCGAGATTCGAACCTCAATCCTCTCCCCGTCATCGGTAGTCTAGTCTACTGCGAGAGTAGTGCATTAGACCACGCGGCCTACGTGGAATACCACTTGTTGACATCGGAATAGCTTAGCGTAGCCTAACACCAAATGATAATAAGCTATAACCGTTTGCCAATTATACTTTGGAGAATTACATTACACGTGATAGCTAATCCCTGCAATCACTGTGGGCATAATATGTTTGCCATGTTGACAAATTATGCAGTTCCTCTTTGCCTGCGATCTTTTAATACAAGGTCTAGGCACGTCTTTGATCCATATTTTCATGGGCTTTTGATATGAAGTTTCTTCGGACATGCGGCAGTGGACCTAAAATTATAAGACCTAAAGTCACAACTCCTAAACTAAATTTCTTAACTTCATAACACCTAACTTTATAAGACCTAACTTCATAGCACCTAATTTTATAGCTCCTAACTTTCCTAGACCTAAAAGCACTGGACCTAAAATTCATTTTTCATAGATTACTTTAAAATATCCATAACTGTTCAAACAGGCAGTGGACCTAAAGGCACAAGACCTAATTTTATAAGACCTAATTTTACTGGACCTAATTTTATAAGACCTAATTTCACAAGACCTAACTTCACTGGACCTAATTTTATAAGACCTAAAGTCATAGCTCCTAAACTTTAGGTCTTGTGAAATTAGGTCCACTGCATGTCATCCGATCCAAAATGAAAAATTATAGCAGAAAAATAAATAGTTACGGGGGTAGTTATGAATAGTCCTCACAAATTGATATGCCTACCTTTCTGGTGAGGTTTCACGCGTCAGTTAAATGACGACAATTACAAGTTTAGCGGCACGCAAGCGCTGTGTGTTCTAGGCGATACACACAACATGTTGACTTTTCGCAATGATTGACAGCTGGAAAATAACGACTTCCTATGTTAAGAAAATATAATATGTCCAACCTATCTCTGAGTGGTGGCACGCTATGTTCTTTTCGATAGATTAAACTAAAGTGACTTTTAAAACCATAATTTTTGATAGTGAAAAACATTGCAGTTAACATGAGAAACCATTAGGAAGGCCGAGAAAAGTGGGCAGGGCGCCTGACTCTTGATCTGAAAGCCACTCTTTCGATACTAACTGGCTGCAAGGGGATTTTTCTTTTTTATTTAGTTGACTTTGCAACATTTTTCTCTTCATTTAAAATTTTCTCATCTAATGCCGCCATGTTCATGATGGATATTCAACCACTTTTGATATCAACATTTGAAGAAAATTAAACTATTATGTTCGTACTGGAGCAAGATTTTATTTATTTTAACCAAAAAAAGTTTTGCTATAAAAATTGCAAAAACACTGGCTTTTTCTCGTGTTCCCTTCCATCCCACCTTAACTTGATGCACTATCACAGTTAGACACCAATGTGCGAAATATAAAGAGAAGGAAGAAAACTAGCAGTTCACTCTGCGAGGCCTCTTGTTAATCATGCAGATGGAAATTCTCCTCTTCCGTCTAAGAGCATACACACCCACTCTACTATTTGTGCCTGGACATCATTTACTGGGATTTCATTGAATATGCTTCAACGTACTTTTCTATCTACATTCTATCAGGAAGGTTCCTAGGCCATTTTAATGAATAAACCAAATATCCTGTGTTTTAGACCATTTAAAAGTAAAAATATTTACAAGAAACCACTCAGGGATCAAAAAATTAACTTTGTCATGATGTGGGAATATCTTTAAATTATTTAAGGACTTGTATTTTTTGATTCAATGTTATATCTTTAAAACTTGCCGAAGAAAACGCCAATACATTAACATGGGCGATCCTATCTTGACTTGCCGTTACGTCACTATTAGGAAACATCACTAAATACCTAAATTTAGGCCCAATCCCTTTCCCCGATGTTTATGGTCACGTATTCATCGAATCCTCAGAACAATAAGATGACGCCTTAGTATAATATTTCTTCTTGCCCAACAAGCCAAGGAAAGTAAAATAAACAAAGGAATAATAAACGATGAAAGCGAAGTAAATATATTTGCCCTACTTCCCTCGTTGGCTGTGTGTTCATAATGTACCATTTTTTTTTAACGAGATCCATTGCGAAAAATGTAACTAGTTTGACAAGAAAAAAGAAAAATTCCTTTACCCTTTAGTCTGTCCTCCTCTTCCTCATCCCTCCAACCCCTTAACATGTTTGCCATCATGTAACTCACGAATGTATGAGCAGAAACAAGAATAAAAGGATTAGAAAACATTTAAAAGTTAAATGATCTAATACCACGCATCCAGCCCTACCACCAAGATAGTTTGTTTATGCGACAGCAGAGCAATCCTGTAACCCTGGAGGGAATTTAACCAGATGCATTTTAGATTTGTGAATAAGACATTTTAATCACGTATCTACTACAATGGACTTAATGTAGACCCAATAAGTAATTATTTAATTGGAAAATATAAATTTTTCCATCGAAGTTTTATTTCACATTTTTCCAAATTTATTTATCAAACGTGCCTTATATTTACTTTCTCATATTAACAAAATTTTGCAACCGTTAACATTTTCAACCTAATTTTTTTGATAGATTTGAACGTTTTACTTGGACCCGAATTTAAAAAAATGTGGGTTATACAGTTCTGTATTTCTTTTAAACTTGATATCTAGATAGTATATGGTCATTCTTCGTGGTTAGTAGTGATTTTAACGGATTTGTATATTTTAGAAAATAGCACGGTTTAAAAAATAAATCTTGGGAGTGTTCTACATGATAAATAAGTAGCACTGTTTATTATTTCTTTTTTTAAAAAGAAAATAATTTAAATGCAGTTTAGTGATAAAAGATTTTTTTAAATCTTGTTCCAAATTATACAATAATTTGTACGATAGTTTCATACCATTTATTTATCTCGCCGCTTCTTAGTATGCCTACCTGTTTAGTTTTAAGTATACTTTAATAATTACGTTAAATGAATAGGGATTAGGAAAGTAGAAATATAAAGTAAATATAGCCGCATTTGCGCCGAGGGAGAGTTGAAGGAAAGCCTCTCTATCTCTCACTAGAATCGGCTGGGATTTGGACAACGATAGTCTTTTCATGAGCAATACAATCTTATCACGAGAGTGACGCTTAGGGCATGGGACAAAATATGCGGAGGAGTTTATTTTGGTTATGAGCTTTGGGATGCCGTAAGGTGTAAGTAAAACTTTTGTGTGTCCTTTCACACACACAAAAAAAGTGCGATGTCTTATCTGAAACTGTACCAACCCCACCACTTCTTGTAGGAACCAGTTTAAATCGAATACCTTCACCTCTCACAGACTACCCTCAACCTCTAACCCCCCCTCACACAACCCTCTCCCCTGTCTCTATCTACATCCCTCTTGTACGTGTGTGATGTGACGTGGTTTAGGTGACATGACCGACCTGTAGACTATCGGATCCAGTTCTTCCCATTTTTCGATGTCGCTAGGAAGAAGAAGAAGGTGGAAGAAAAAAAAAACCCACACAGACCTTGGGGAGGTTTCACCCTTTCCACCCAAAAATCCAACAAAAACATAGTCTTCTTTTTCTATTTTTTTATTCTTTGTCTTCTCCTTTTATTCTTGTTTCTGCTCATCCATTCGTGAGTTACAAGATGGCGGACATGTTAAGGGGTTGAGGAAAAAAAAAAAGAAGAAAGATGGAAGGGAAAAGGAGTTTTTCTTGTCAAAACTTGAGTGTGTTTTTCTCTTAGTCTTTTGTCTTTTTTTATGGAAGAGAGGAAGGGGAAGGATTGTAGAGAGGAGGAAGGGTGTATGGACGCAATTCTACGATCAATATCGCTTACGTCAAAAGTTGGAGCGATATTTAGGAAACTTTTTTACTTAAGATTAATAAACATCCACAAGAGAAATGAAGTAGGTACTTTTATTTTTCAATATGAGAAAACAAACTGTAATCTCTTTCAAATTTCGGGAGTCACTCTTAACCTTATACTTTCCACGCCCCCAAAAAAGCACCTAATTATATCAAAATAATTAAATTTTAATAACTTATAGTCATTAAACCTTAAAAGACTTTTCTGAGTGTTTTAGCAACACATATTGATGTGGCACTTAATAATAATGCAATTTAAAAACTAAGGCTACCATTAAGTAAATTCAACTTCCACACACAAGCCATCCTTTTTATTAATAAAAACAACCTTTATTGAAATCCTTTGGAATTTTCTCTAAGATAACAGTATATTTTTTAAAGGACAGGAAAGAATCCGATATTTCTTCTGTCTTTCTTTCCCCTTCTATCAAAATCCCTTCTCAGAGTCCAAACCTCATTGCGTGACCTACTAGTTTTGTAACGTATATAATTAGCAAGAAATCCCGACAGTCGGTCGAACATATCTAGTTTCAAGCTACTTGTTGTGCTACTGCTTAGTGAATGTTAGTTACAAAAGTTACTAAGGCTTCTTATAGTCTTCTGTCAAATAGTATGCCCTGTACCACTATCACTTTGAGCAATCGTTTCAGTTGCTTCCTGTTACGTATAAAAGTGTTTTTTTCCCCCTGCTAGGTGAAGGGTCGGCGCTGTCTGGGTCTACATTGTGAAATAAGATAACATTGTAAACGTATAAAAAGAAAGACTCTTCGTGTAGCAAAGGACATGACTGGTCGTTACATACAATGTCATTGTATAATTAATAGAATTACACAGTTCATTGCATTCAAATATATGGTAGAATCAACCAAAAAACCTATTTACGTTCCGTTGCAGTGATAAAATAAATACACCTACAATTCATTAAAGGTGTATGAAGCTTATGTCAAGGTTGAAGTTTAAATCTCCTTGATTTCGACACCCACAACATTAGATTGGTAATTTAAAAAGAAAAAACTACAACATCCTTCACATCTTTAAAATATTTTAGAAGTAGACCACCTTTGTGGTCTAGTGGTCGGAGTTTCTGTCTTCAGTTCTAGAGATCTCGGGCTCGATTCCCGGCGCTTCCAGACCTTTCTGTGAAGCAGTGGGTCTGGAACGGGGTCAACACAACCTCATGAGGTCAAATGATGAGCTACTTGGATAAATAATTAGCTGCTCCACTCTAGAAAACTGAAATCAACGGCCGGAGGGTTCGTTATGCTGACCACATGACACCTTCTCTCCACATATGTTGGCACATCTTCGCCAACATGCAGTAGCCACACGGTTGGTATAGCTCACTTGAAGGCTGACGTCATGGAGTTATTTTATTAGAGAACTGGGATATATTATAAACATATTTGAAATTACTCACAAAATACGACGTATTTCTGCACATATTATCAGCTACTGGTGATTAAATTAATTATATAATCTATGCGTGGATAGATTTATATAATTATGTATCTGCATGGAATAGTGTGCTTTGTTTTTCCTCATCACTTATATGGATAATTTAAAAATTAAAACCTTACCATTGAATTAGTCTTCTGCGTATAGCCCGAACGGGATTTATTTACTTTCTCTCTATCTTACAGGTAAAGAAAATATGGTGATCGTCAAAAAAATCAAACTCGAGATTTTGATGAATCTTGACGTTTCATGACTCTCTGAATCCGAAAAAGTGGTTTTTGAATTTCCGTCTGTCTGTCTGTCTGTCTAAACCTCCAACTAGAGCCTAAACTATTTTACCAATTGAGCTAAAACTTGATATCTAGGGTTTTCATAGGGTTGCTCCGAGGGGTTTGTGGAATTGGATATCTACCCCTAAAATTAAGGGTAGTTTACTGAAGGGAAAAAAGAGAAAAAGTCGATTTTCTCAAAATCGGCTCTAACGATTTTGATTAAATTTCATTTATAAACATTAATAAATATTCCAAACAAAATGGCTACTCTCAATATTTCGGCAAAATGGCTTTAAGGGCTCCGGTCTGATGCGTAAATTAACATTTTTTATAATAGCTCCGAAACTATTTGAGATATGAAATTACTTAGCATTACAAATATGTATATATATTTATAATACAAATATTTTAT
>CABFWB010001020.1:0-28480 GCA_902151455.1 Timema bartmani | reverse complement strand
TGTGTGTGTGTGTGTGTGTAAAACTGTTATGTTAAAATACTTAAATATTATCAAAGTAGGCCTTTATAAATAAGAATCACCATTAGCGTGGAGAGAGGATGAGAAAACCACAACAATAACTCACTTGTTAAAAACCACCCTCAGTTTACTGAGCCAAGATTTGGAGCCTCTCGTCAACAACTATTGAGAGCTATCTGCTAATCACGCACTCGCAGGTCTGGCCACCCAGTCGCTTGCGCGCTCGCTCGCACGCTTGTCAGTCTGGCCGAACCCTTACACTGGCAAGTGAATCGCGACATTTTTCGCGTGAGTGCTGTCCAGATCTGTTTACACTAGAAGCAATAAATTGCTGCGAGATCTGTCGGGCGAGTTTGTTGGCTAGTGACTCGGGAGAGTTCTCACAAAGCTGTTTACACTTGAGAGGAGAATAATATTGTTCACGCAAGGTTTGTTTCAGTCATTTTGGGATAATGCCTCCAGTCAGAAGTCTTAAATATGCTGCTGCATTACTAATCCTAAACCAAATCTGTTCTATTAATAGAAAAAAACGGAAGGAAAGGCAATGCTGGGTTAGGGATTGGATCCAGTACATCTTCTTTTCAACTTATTTTTCTTCGATTCCTGATTAGATTGACTGCGTATATTGTGCAGCTTTCTAGATATTTCCACTGGGTTGGTGAAAAAATTGTTTGCTATGGCTTGTAAGCTGTAAGGCATCTGGCTTTTTTTTTTAACCTGCCTCTGTATTTAAACTTTGCTAATTACTCTTTATGATGAAAATGAAGTTTTGAGCGATTTTATTTCACTATCACTCCCCTTTTTTGAAGGTGGCATCATCGAGACAGACAATTAACTCGCGCACGTATCGCAGAAAAGATCGAAATGGTTTTGATATTCCGTGAGAGCTTGCGGAAGTGGCGAGAAGTGTGTTTAAACAGACAAGTGTGGGTCTCGTGGAACAACTTGCGCGAGTCATCAGAAATCTACTCGCAGAGCTGTTTACATTTGTGACAGTACTGTCTGACAGCATCTCGTGCGAGATTACTTACCAGTCTATCTGCAACTTAAGCTACTCTTCTCAACTCTTCCCCTTACAGTACATTCACTTATTAAGGCGGCCGCCTAGGTCGGCGTAAAGTATCAATCGCTGTAGGCCACACGGCTTTAAATCCAATGATCTGTGTCGCTTTCTGGAACTACTACTCTATTCTCTCCAAGCTTATACTACCGGTTGCCCTTCACCTACAACTACCCTTTGTCATGTCAACAAAAATAGGGGAAAGAAAACTATGAAACGTCTTATCTCAAGGTAAAGAGAAAATTTCGCTGCTAATTCTCATATATCTTAAAATTTTCTTTTTTGAGCCTATAAAAAAATTATGTATTTGTTAGAGGAAGACTAAATCTAGAGATCTTTTTCATCAAGTCTAGTCTCAGAGCTAGAAGAATTTGTTTAAGTGTAATTGAAAAAGAGCTAATGTCACATTTTCACACTTTTTTATTTTCTATTAATATAACTCAAAATATAGGGTTGTTAAGGAAAATGATCCCTGTTAAAAGATTTCGACTTTATTTTGGAGTGAGCCATATTAATTTTAAAATAACACATCATAGGATTAAATATTGCATTATAGCTGAACGTCTGCACGGAAATTTATTGCTTACTGCTGAGCCTTTGTTAAATTAATAATTAAAAAAAATAGTGTGAAGGACTGAAAAGTAGTACTTTTGGTATGTTTTTGATTCACATAGTTTTTAGTATTTTTATTTTAAATAACAAATTAATCGTTAAAGTAAGTAAATGATTTCCTGTCACACATAGTAGGCCCTACATTTACAATATTGAAGGCTTAATTAAAAAAAAACTTTTATTTAATTCTTGAAAAAACAATACACGAGATATGGGAACAAATTATAACAATGAAATGTACAACTAAAAAAAACACACGAAAAATAAATAAAAAATGGGAGGGTGGAGCCGACGCCTGCGCATTTACTCCTCGACGGCGTCCAAAATGTCGGAGAGATGTCACGTTGCAACTACCACCATTTTCGGTGTTTTAAGTGGGGGGTGTGTGGGAGGTCGGGGAGAAGCGACGACCTCTCCTACAGGAAGAGGAAAAGCGAGCAAAAGCTGAAGAGTGGCGTAAGAGAGAGAAAGGTAGAGGGAGATGGGTCGAATGGAGAATCATCGCCATGGTATACGGCACGGTATATGTTACGCTCCGATTAACAATCTCCATGGAAACAGAGCTGCCAGTGATAATGCGATCAGAACGCAGCCGACTATGCATGAGCCGGCTTTCTGTCTCTGTTTTTTTTTTCACGGGGTTGGGGGGCAAAGAGGTAGTGAAAAAAAAGGGGGAGAGATAGGTTGTGGTGGTGGAGGATTGAAATAGTGAGTGTTATCATTGGAAACATGCCTCCACTCTGATTTTTTAATCCACCCTCTCTCTCTGTTTTTTACCCCCCATTTCACCCCTTCCTCACATCCCACCCACTTTAGGCCAGTACGTAGCCACTGGATTTTAAAATGAGTGCCAGAACGTCATTAATGCTCTGTTATGCGAAGGGATCAAGTGGAAGTCTTCAAAATAAAACTAACACGGGACGGGGGAGTTTATATATAAAAAAAAACCTTTACCCATTCCTAGTTCTTCCCCCTTAACCCCTCACCCCACGGCGTGACGCAACGTGTGCGCGAAACGGAGCAGTAGTGCATAGTTAAAACAAACGTACAGCATTGAAATGGAAATGGTTTTCTATATATGTGACCAGAGAGTGTGAAAATATAAGCTACGGTTTTATTAATTCCTAATTCCATTCCCTCAAACCCCACCCAAGTTTTTTTTTTTAAAAGTCCTAAACTTGCACTTTTTCCCCTAACTTATTTTGCATGTACTGTTGGTTCAAATAGAATATGGGACCCACACATATCCATATTTTGTGCAGCTAAGAACATTGAGCGCGCATAAGAGAGAGAAACTTCATATCAAAAATGTACCAAGATATGGGTCGAAAGTGCACCTAAACTTTGTATTAAAATTGTACAAGGGAAAAAACTGCATAACGTGGTAACATGGCAAACATATATTGTAAAAAAAAAGTATTTTCTTGAAAGCTTAGGTGGCATGGAAGGAAGGCGAGCTGGGGTAATATTTTTCTAGTTTTTATAGCAAAAAAATAAAGTTTTGACAAAATGAGTCAAATGTTGCATCAAAAGATAATTTTTTTATTTTATTCGCGTAATTTCAACAGTTTTTTTTAAATATCTGTATATCTGTAGACATTACGTAATTTGACAAGGAATTTTTTTTCTTCATTTAAAATGTTTTCAATCAAATGTTGCAATGCCCGTTATATAGTTGTAGTCAAGAACTGTCGAGATTAAAATTTATATAAAATTAGACTAATGAGGCGCTATTTTATTAATTTTGGTCAAAACAAATCTTCTTTTGTCATAAAAAACGGAAAAATATGGGCCTCAAGGTCGCGTTCCTTTTAATTCTAAATTAATCTACTCCTGAGAATATTTAATCATATAGCAATAGCGTTTCACTCGAGTTTGTCTCTGGCGCATGCGCAGTTAGAATTTTCAAGATGGTTCAGCTTTCATCAGACCAGAGCTCACACCACGAAATTTGAGTTTTAGGGAGTTTGAGGGGTGTTGGATGAAAAGGACAGAGCTGGGGTAAAATGTTTACTTTGTACTTCCTCTATGCAAGAGGATTAAATAAGCTTTGAATACATATAAATTATTTACACATTTTTCATGTAGGCATGTTATTTTTTCTAGCCCTTTTTTTTTTCCTCCGGATTAATTTTTCACGCTCATGTATTTTAAAAGTTGTTATATCTATGCTCGCTCACAGTGTCCGGCTATTTACCTTCCCCCTCTCAATCCCGCTCAAGGATTTTAACGCTCTGGTGTGTTTTAACAATTATTAAAAAATAAATATTACAAAACATGTTTGAGGATTGATTTGGTTAGCCATAATTAGACCAAATTTAAATAAAAGTGTTATTATTTTAGGGGGTTGGGGTTGATGGGAGTAGCTGAGGGGGCTGTTCATAAATAAGATTTGTTAATAACAATGTTGCTGATACATGGCTTGGAATAAAGTCACTCAAAATGTGGAACCATCAATTACATTAAGAAAAATCTCTGGTGTAGAATAAAACCAGTAAACGATACTGAATTAATTAAGTAGTCTTAGATTTAAAAAATATAGTCTACTCAAAAATTAATTAAGTAATTCATAGCAATTTTTTTCAAAATAAATTCAATTTGGTTGAATTTCGGATCATAAAGGTACATTTTGCAAAGAGTTTGTCATAAAACCTAACACAATAATATACCAGTATAGTATTTAGCAACATTATTGGACAAATTAACTCAGGTTATATATATATGATATATTGGTACCATTCATAGTTTCAAACCGAAAATTAGCTCAGAAAGTTTTATATTTATGCTATAATTAAAATAGAGTTAGTTAACTCAGCTGTATTTAGAGTGTTTGAATTTTTCGAAAAACTGGGGTTTGAATATCTGTGGAATAACACGACTAACATATTTAACATTTTTTCTTATAGTAAATGCTTATGCGTACATAAACCATATATATTTATATGTACGTTTAATATACGTCTAATTAAATACTAAAATACTTGCCGGGTAATTTTTTTCTCTAAAAAAAACCCAATGTTTTTCCGTCGGTAAAAGTTTAAGCCTCTTTGTCCTTCTTTTATTTTTACTTTTTTGTCCTTTTCTTAAAACTACTTGGATCTTGAACCTTTCCACCCCTTCCCCAACTCTTTCTACCAATAATTTTACTCTTTCTTGGGATCCCATGATCACCCAAGCGACTTACATACGAGAGAATTGAGAACGGGAAAGGAGGGTTAAAGGAGTTGGCTGTAACCACCCCCCTTACCAATACCTCTAGTAGTTCTTTACTTCTACAACTTTGTAAAAAAAAAAGCTTGATATTCTTAGTTTTTTTTGTCTGTCTACTGATTCAGCAACCGTGTCTTCGTAGACCTCTCCCATGCTTTTACCTTGTTTTTTCTTTTTCAACCACCCTCTTCATCCTATCTTTTATCCCCATTTAACGAAAGACGATAAGTAAGGGAGAGGGGTAGGAAAAAAAGTTTTATAAGAAGAAGCAGAATTGGAAGGAAAATTTAATTCCAATCTCGTTGAATCAGCAGTTGCTGTTGCAAAAGTTTAATCTTTGATAAGGGTTTAAGTCGGCCCTGTAATGGCGGAAGTAGAAGCGTGTGGAGAGGAGGGGGGGATGAAATGGTAAGGACACATTTTTACACTAAGGGGTCGAATCGGGAAAGTAAGTATAGTTGAAAAATGCTAGTAGGAGGGGTTGTGAGAGTGTTCAAGCAATGAAATTGGAAAAAAGACGGCAGTTGATTGGAGCTAAAGCTTTTTTTTTTATTTAAAAAAAAGGAATAAAATGTTCTGCAAACTTTGAAGATGGCTAGAAGATTGTTTTTTTTTTCCATCCAGTTTTATCATCTAACAAAAAATATATATAAAAGGAGGTGGGAGAAGTTTGTGAAATATGAAGCTACTTCAGTGTCTTAAATAGAAGGAAAATTAGCACGATTGTAAATACGCCGGGAAAAAAAAGAGCTAAGAGCTTAAAAAACAACAATACTTGATTCCATGTCAGATGTGTTCTATTTCTAACATACACGGTTGTAAAGTAGTTGTTTTTTCTATAGCTTCATAAATTTACATTCTCGGCATTTGTTTTTGTTACGATCATGCACACACACTCGCTCACACACACACACACACACGTACGTATGTTAGAACATGTTTTAAAAGTTCACCAGAAATCCAGCACATGAACTTCTTTCAGGATTGTTACACAACCAGATATTTTATGTCTACCACAACCGTCTAGCGACCATTTTCATCCGATTGTAATGGCACTTATAACGAGTAGGTAGATTAAATACACCGCAACCGGTATTGTCATTGAGATCCCTAGAAATGTTATAAGCATTATCTGTTGTTCCTTCCAATAATCACACACACAATTTATAAGACGTAGCCATTACTAAACGTGCGTGAAGCTTAAAGAGGAATACAAAATATAACTTTCCATATCTAATCATCTTTTATTTAGTTTACTTTTTCTTATCGGAAGGAAGTATTGTAATCCTGAAATATGTCGAACTCTAGCTTATGTATATTTACGTTTTGTGTATCCCTGAACTCAATAAATGGAGTCTGTATTTCCATACATCTATCTGTATTTCTGTTTGCACTCGGCTACAGCCAAAGCAGTTTAAGATCGTTGGCTGCTTGGTGAATTCTAAGCTATTTTGTGAAGCAGGCTGTATCTTGGTTTGACGCATCTTATCAATCTAAGCCAGTAATTTTCAATCTTTTTCATCTCACGGCACACTGAAAAAGAGGCTAAAATTGTCAAGGTATATAATCTTTTTTTAAGGAGAGATGTTATCATGTCATTTAAACAAATTAGTATTAATATTGCGTTTAAAAGTTCAGTAGCTAAAATTCTAATAATTTTGCTATTTAAAAAAATAGGGTTTAATCATAAATAAAAAAAATTCTTGCACACCAGTTGTAAAACACTGCACTAAACATGATCAAAGATCACACTTTGATGCCAATGAACGAAATAAAAAGAGAGGAAAGAAAATGAGCAGTTTACTCTACAGGGTCTATTTTTAATCTACTGTTAACACTTTCTCTATTCCACTGACGAGTATGACACATTCACTCTACTATTGGCTTTTGGATAGAAATTGTTTTGATTTAATATTAAGATTATTCTTATTTCCTATTTCAGATTGACATATGATTTTATTGAATTTTTAAAATACATACTGTACTGGTAGGCCACTTTCATGAATACACCAAATAGACCTGTAGGAATATTCCTACCTGTATGTAGATAGAAAAAAATAATCTATGCGTGCGTATGTATATCTAGAATAGGAAAATAAATAAATATATATATAGAAATTCACGTCAATGCTGCCAAGGCACAAATATTAGAATGAGTGTGTATACTCATCAGCGGAAGAGGGGGAGATGCTACCAGTAGAGAAACTAGAGGCCTCGCAGGGTGAACATCTCAAATGTATTCCCTCTCTTTCTACTAACTGCACAGAACATCCAATAATTATATAATATAACCTTTCTCTCCTCCATTTGTTTCAGGTACGGGATGGACCTGAATGGTGCCCGGCGCAAGAACGCGACCAGGGAGACTACGAGCACCCTGAAGGCGTGGCTGAACGAGCACAAGAAGAACCCCTACCCGACCAAGGGCGAGAAGATCATGCTGGCCATCATCACCAAGATTAGTGTCTGTTGTAATTTTCGGTAGGAGCAAAAAAAAAAAGTCTGTGTGTTTGTCTTACTACCCTTCCAGCCATAAGAAAGGTATAATCTGGCATCTATAAAAACTGCTAGATTTATTTTCACGTATTCATACGTCAAGTCATGCGATCTGCTACATTTCATTTTGATAGATATCAATATAAATTAACACTAACAATATAACAGGTTAATTTCAATGCCAACCATTAAAAAAAAGTGTATTTAAAGCCTTCCTATGAAAATCCAACTACACATCCTCTTTGGTACTTTAACCTAGGATCGAACCAGGGCTCGTTGAACTATCTCACCCCCCTGGCCACAGGTAAAATACTATAAAGAGTTGACCTCAATCCATTCATGCGTTCAGAATGCATCACGTTGATTGTAATGAAGACAGGTTCACAGATATTGTACACCAATGAAAACTATTAAGGTTGTGATTCACCAGATTTCTGGAACTATCACTGTATCTCTGGTTAGTCGATTTCGAAATCTGGAATATATTTTGGTCTTTAATTATATGATCCCTCTCCCCCATAAGATATAATTTTTAGGGTGAAAATATTCAATAAATACTCGCATTTATTAGATAGATAGGTCCACTAACTAATCTCTTTCACCCCTGCTTTCCTTAGTTATTCACAATCAAATGTTTAATTACATAAATGATTATTTAATGTCTAAAGACACCATTTCAGCCCGCATCGCTGGGCATGTGGACTAAACGTCAGGCTTGCTTAATCTGGTTGGCCAATAAAGGGGATACGGATTGAACCACTGACGGATGTCCCATGGGAGGTTATCATCCTTTTTTCCCCATGAAATCACGGATTTACTTCTTTTAAATTCAATTTTTTTTCCATTAGTTCAATTAAAACTGTATAGGTTAGCTCAGAAAAATAAGATTCGGAGCATAAATGACCCCCTCGCCCCCTTCCATACCCTTCTCCCCCCCCCCAAAAAAAACACACGCCATTCGAGGTTGATGTTTGAGCTAGTAAATCTAATAAGTATCGCAATACGGTTCTCCAACTAAACAAAGCAATTGGTTATCTTGAAACATCTGCCCAAAGGCTCTTCTGCAAATCAATGCAGTAAATGGTTTTTCCTCCGAACCTTCATTCATCATCATTGTAATCGTCGCAAGTAAACTGATATCCCATGCGACCTTTTCCTCTCCCTTGAATTGAACGGGTGTGACCCTGGGTTCTTATCTCTGGTTAGGTATCAGCTAGAAACGGGAGTTTACGATGATGCGCTCACCATGTGGTCCGTGGCTGACGGCGTTATTGGGGAACCAAAATTTGAATCAATCACGGCGCGATGTATTATTTCCTCGACAGGGATATTTGGAGGGAGGGTGTATATTCGAGAAGGGGGAGGGTATATTACCGCCTCTTCCATTTAAAACTGGGGTGGTTGTGGCATTGTAGATAGGGGGAAGGCAGTCAGTCTCAAAACCATGTGTGTGGGTTAGGGGTATCACCACAAGGCAGGGCAAAGGCAGAAATTACCTTGTTACAGTTAGGCTTGTTTGAAACAGCAACGCAAAGCCTTGCCTACATATTCTATAAGCTCTGTATCTTTTATAGTTTTTAAGATTGTATGATTTTAAATTTGGTGCACACAGACTATGTTCTTAGTAAAGCTATATCGTGTCACCCAATGAAGAAGTAGCCTATAATACTTTCTCCAATAAATTTCATCGAAATGAAAAAAAATCAGTAAAATTATTTGAACAAAATCAAGTTCAGTTTATATTCTTTGGTTTAAAACTTTGATCCTAGCGTCTTCGGAATGCTACATTCTACGGACTTTGCGGATCGTGACATTGTGGACTAATAAATTTGTTACTGTGGAATCGATATTTTCTTATGAACTTTGGACTTATGCATTACGATTCTGTGGATGGAGAAACCTATTACTATGGAGTAGATCTTTTCTTACGGACTACGGACTTACGGATCGGATCTCTGTGGACATAAAATATATAACTGTGGAGTCTAACTTTTCGTACGGACTTATGGATTGAGACTTTGTGGACGCAGCATTGTGTTACTGTGGAGTCAATATCTTCCTATAGATTATGGACTTACGGTTCGGGACTGTGAACAAAGCCATATTTTACTGTGAATTTGATATCTTCTTACGGACTATGGACTTATGGCTCAGGACTGTGGACAAAACAATATGTCACTGTGGATTTGATCTCTTCTTGCTGACTACGGACGTAAGGATATGGATTATGTAGTAGACTGGGCTTAAAAGAATTAGCATAAATAATTTTTACAAAAAAAACCCAACATGGATTGGAATTATAGCCTTTCATACTTTTTACGTCAGTACATGAATTGCATGCTAATACAATCCCCCTGCCATTAATTTCTCTAGTGTGAAGCAATCCTATTTTATTTCCTAAATATTTGAAAGTGATCCAAAGTGAAGACAAAATATTTAGAAATGCTATGGTTTCTTTTAATTCGCTATCTAAAACGATGCATTATTCTAAAATGGTTTAGTAGTTATTTAAGATTTATTTTTCAAATACAAAACTACAAAAAAAAATTAAATTATTAGACCATTACGAAAACTAAGGGCCGGTTGCACAAACAATAATCAGTGGCTTGATCAGAGATCAGATGTATGTTGATCTCCAATCAGTGTCTCAAACCTCATTTTCAGTTGCACCATTAACAATTAGGACGTGATTGTTGATAAAATCTCAGGTCAAGTTAACCAGCCAATTTTCTCCCATCAACTGTTTGATTCCCCGACCAGTGTTTTGATGGTTAACATAACCTGTAACTTTTATGTTCTTGACAAATATAATTTGTACTTTATAATCTTTATTTGAGTAATATTTAATAAGTATATTTATATATAATTCAATTTATTTTTAATGTGAGTTTGATTCATAAATGTGAAGTATGGAGTCTTCAGATGAAGAAGTTTTTAATTTATATAACGAGGTTATAAGAAATGTTCCAAGACAACTACGAGAAAGATATGAACTTTTCTTTAAATAAAGCAATAGAGAATTTGAGATGAGCTTTAGATAAATTAAAGTTGGGACTTCAGGATTTCTTTTCACTCATTATGTTATTTTGAAATAATATAAATACTTTAAAAGCTCATTTTATAACCTAACTATAGTAATACATTAATATAAACATTTATTAATAATTTCAAACAAATTTACATGTATTTATTAAACAAATAAAGAAAAAAAAGATATTCACAAAGCCAATCTGGTGTATGCTTTTAGGCTATGTTACAACGGTCAGCTGTTTGAAAATATAACTTTTTACAAAGTTGCCATGTTAGTTTTATTTGATTCTCCGGTCAAATCTGTGGTCAGGTGATCGGAGTTTTTGATCTCTAGTTAACTTTGTTGCAACCCAAATTTTTCTTGATCTATGATTAAGCTGATTGACAATCCGGTGATTGAAGAATCAATATGATGTTTGTGCAACCGGCCCTCTAATTTAAAACCTGGGTTGTTGTCTTCCATTTTGATTCGATGTTGTATAACACAGAGATAAATATTTTAACAGCTATAATAACTCAATAAATGTGTATTGTTTTATGTTGTATAGGTTTAATACGTGTACATAAAAAAGTGTAATTTCTTCAGGATACTTATATCAGTATTATAAATGGCAAAAAAAAAAAAGTTTTGATCATGATCTCCAGTCTTATATATGTAAAAGTCTATTGAAATGCTGGTCTACTAATGAAACAGCAGTTTAATATCCTTGCTCTAGTATTGTTCTGTGATACGGTGAATTTTATATTCCATTGTACTCGGAATGTTTCCTAAGAACGTAATTGGGTTATACGATTACTGAAATACTCTTTCTTTTTTTTACCTTTCTCCTTGTTTTCACGGATTTAACTATTTTATTTTTACAGTTCGCATTCACAAGAGATTTCTATACAGGACATATGTATACTCTTTATTATTTTATTGCTCCCAATGTTGATTGCATGAAAAATTCTTATTCACGCTTGCCTCGAAAGTACTTTTTTTTATTACATCGCCTGAAACAAAGTTTCTAGAAAACCAAATTTAAAGACAATGCGTCTAAAACACACAATACACCAATAAATATAAAATTTCACAGGGGCATACAAGATGGGCAATATAAAATAGCATTATACCACCACATCAAAACAAGAGTTGTCCAAATGTTAGGGGAGATATTTCGTCTTTGTTGGCAGAAGCGAATTAAATAACTATGAACAAGTAAAAAGTTTGAAACAACGTCTATATCTTTATTAGGTTCCTCCCAAGTCAGTTTGTAATTTGCGTTATGGGTTGCTAGGAGTATAATTTTCATAGGAAGAGACTTAATTGACCGCTAGAAAAGTTACAAGATATTTTCACGTGTTCATAGACCTCTGCCTACGGTAGATATTACACAATAATCACAATAACCATGACAGACTACCAAACTCTCCATTTGTATTAATATAGATTGGCACAATTCGTTTATGTTCTCGAAATTATCTGAAACCGGTCAACTTAAAACTGTGGGAAATAATTTTGTATTAATTTTATCGAGATAAGTACCTACTATACATTATTTACTTAGCCTAGCAAGTTCTCCATAGCTCACTCTACCCAAACCATTTATTTTAAGCAGCTAACATATTAGTTCGTATTGTGTAGGGGAGTGTTTCCAGGGTAAGCAGGGCTTGTTAAAATGACCTGTGATATGTTCTCTCCATTTGACCAATCAAACATAGGCTCTGCTCAACATCATTCACATAAAAATATATGTTCGTTGATAGCTGACCAATAAAGTATTCTACCGAGTAATTAAAACATATCACAGTTACAGTTTGGATTAACGCTGCTTGCCCTTGAAACACTCCACGAGCCTAAACCTCTAGGTCCATTTCAAATAGCTTTCTCCCCATTATTTGGATACCTGTTTGACGAATGGATATTGAGAAAAGGAACAATGTAGATTTATTGTCTGTTGCAGACTCCAAGGACTCAGGTACTGCGTCAAGCGAGGACGGTGACCGCCCCCCACCACCTCTCGATGCCGCCAGCGATTGCTGGAGCGAGTCTCGGCCAGACAGTGGACCGGACTCCCCCGAGTGCCTGTACGAGCGTCCCCACCACCTCCTGCACCCGGCCTACCACCACCTCCACCACCCTTCAAGGCTGACCGCCCCTTCTTCAGCCTCTTCCCCACCCCCAGCCGGTTCGTCAGGAGGCGGCAACCCCAAGCCAAGGATCTGGTCGCTCGCGGACATGGCAAGTAAGGAGAATGACGTCCACTACCAGCCCGTTACCACGTCAGCGTTCTACTCGGCGGGGAAGCTGGTCTCCCCCCTAGCGAGTAGGGGGGCGGCGCTACACCCCCATCACCTTCACCACCCGGTGCATCATCCGGGAGCGTACGCTCGCCACGACCTCTACCGTTTCTACGGATCGGCGGCGGCGGGGCATTTAGCTGCAGCCGGGGGCAGTGGCGTGGGGGACGTGTCGCTTCTAGAGACTTACTCGAGGACTTTCGGCGCGGGGGCGTTCGGGGTGGCGAACAGTGGTGTGGGCGGTGCCGGCATTTCCCCCCTCTCTTCGGTGCTCTCGAAAGCGGCTGCCGTCGCGGCGGCGGCAGCTGGTGGATCCCCCTTCCCTATGAACGGGGGCGGCGCCGGAACGCTTGGACTCACAGTGTCTACCTCCGCGGGGGCATCGTCGTCGTCATCGACAGGGTCCTCTGTGGCGGAGCATCTGCAGTCAGCAGGTCTGCACGCATCAGTCGACTCCAAGCTACCGCCACCGTCTGACGGTGGCAAACAGTTGCAGTTGAACAAGGCCTGACCCTTGGAGGTCCCAGTTCGAGTACCACTGCCGGCCAAATGGTCCCTACGGTGAACATTTCCCTGAATGGATGCTACCGTTCCAACGAACTACCAACGAAGGTACAGTTTCTACCGGAGATTGTTCACGGGGGCTTGTGCTAATCTGCGTCAAATAAACTCGGAGACATTGAAGAGGCTTTACAGTCAGATTATATAGAAATCAACCTCCAGACCACGCTCGACGTTTGTGCGTGTGCTGATTTTGAAGTAGGGCGTTTTGCACAAAAATTGCAATAACACTAAAAAATTATATATATGTGGCTAATTTATGAAAAGAAAAAAATATATAATGTAATATTAATTTAAATCACAGTTCTGATTCTAGACGCCTGTGTTAAATATATAAATAGGTTAACTTATAAGAAATGCATCCAAATCCAAGAATTTTTCTGACAGGGATTTTGTACTGTAACAATTGTTACAAGTACAATAAAATAATTACAGAGTTTGTGGTGGACAATAATAACTATTGTAGTAGCCATTACAGAATAAGCATTCGTGTTTTTTTCCCCTTGGCATATTTTTTTTTCAGGGTGACGAATTAATTACACCTTCTAAAAAAATACAACTATTTAACGTTGATTAATTATACTGTGCATTAAATGAATGTGATACAAATTTAAGATATATTATTTTAAATAGTTCAGCTATGGAGAGAAAGTGAGATATGTTTTCTTTTTTCCATCTTGCATTTTTTATTTTACTTTTTTATTTGAGAAGGATTGTTTTGTGTGAAGTTTTATAATCGAGTTTGGATCCTATCCGAACCTAATAAGTATGATTTATTAAAATTTGAGCACGTCTCACAAGTCTGTGATCAAGAAATTTTGATCGACCCGACGGGATTCACTCTGGTTAAATTTTTGGGCATGACTTTGATAATCGCTCCACCGGTACCATTAACACTGGCATTGGTCACACGGAGAGAACTGGCACAGTGAGAGGGTATAGCTGGCATGACGTGGGAGGTCCTTTCTAGGAATTTATTGGTATCATACCAGCTTTGTATTAGGTGAATGGGCTAGAGATCAAATAAAATAATTTTAACTGCCACACATTAAAATATATGGTACGATGAATTGTACTTATTTTCTTTTATAATCTTTTGTAATTAAAGATAAATTTTAAAGATTCAGTTTTGACATGGTTTTGTTTAAATTTAACTTTTAAATATCAAACTTTACACAAATTATACGTAAAGAATTAAATTAATAAATATATATAAATAATTAATTTGACTATAAAAACTATTCAACTTGGTTACAAAGTAATTAATTTACTATTCTTAAGCAACATTCCTTTAGTGTGCACGCAAATTATGTATTTGGGTTTACTTTCTAGTCCATACATGTTTTTAAATTTTTCATTAATCGATATTAAAATGTTTATTTGGTTTGATTTCTAGTAAATTATTCTGTTGAGCTTTTCCCTTAAGCTTTTCATAAAATGTTTAATGGACTATGTAAAATCAATCAAAACAAACTGTTGGGTGTTGAAGTAATTTTAATCATGCCAAATAACACATTTTTTCAAATAAATTGGGGAGATAGAAAAAACAACTACTTGAGAAAATTAATTTAAACGGAGCTTAGGCCTATACACATTAAATGTATTCTTTGAATGTTGCCACCAAGGTAAGTAAGGTTTGCTAGGACTGTACTAGTGAATTGTATATTTCCTATTAATATCAAACTTATTCTTTAGAGCCAAAAATTAAACACTCGTTCATCACGTTATTGTGTGTGTAGTTGGTAAAATGGCTAGTACGGAGAAGGGAAAAGTTCACTATTACAGTCCTGTCAAGTTTTCCTTTCCTTGGTAGCAACCAACGATCATCCCACGTGTGATTTTCATTGGATATGTCGACGTTGCTCGTAAAATGACGTGTTTTTTTTTCCGTTGTCAGATTCCCTTGTCATGCCAACTATATGAGATGAATTTACGTTGGGACAACTCTAGGTTCAGTGAAGAGTCGATGATAAAAGTCCAATTTTAATAGGAATAACTTTTTATGTCGGATAGAAAAGTTAATAGAACCACTTTCACGTACATAAAGCATACTTTAAGTCATGTTATTTGCAGCTGTCACTTTTGATAGATATTATCAATACCTATAAAATCACATAACTAATATAATAAAATGTTAAAAATCTTTACCGCAAATAAATGTGTTTATATTTTTTAAAGGGTCCTTCAAATTAAAATTGGACTATATGTTTGCAGCTGCCAGTATAAATGTCGTATTATGCGTTTAATGTAAATTCTTAGCCACAAAATGGGAATTCAACAAAATATTTGTTTGTTACATTATTTTTAAAAGTATTTAGTAATTTTTTTTAACTACTGTGTGTATCATTAAAATAAAAAATAATCATAATTGAATATCGCACTCTATGCCTATTCAATTACATACCATGAAGGAGTTCCCTCCTCAAGTGAAAAAGAGAATCGAAACATTTCTATGGAATACTGTAAACGTTTTACCTCAGGAGTTTGTAGAATTATGCATTCAGATTGGTGTCATAAGATGTATAGGGTGAACCAACCTATCACTACTTAAAAAGAAAAATGTGCAAATAACCGCCATGTTTAAGTTATATTGAGAATCGGTGCTATGTGGCACGTCATCCTCCAGTTTTCTAACGTGTTTTTTTTTAAATTTATTTTATTCACACAAATAATCCACATTTCATTAATATTTTGAGCAAAATTGTTATCTTAATTAATACTCTTCAAAGTATAATTTTATTTTAGACTTGAATAAACATAAACGAATATGTTTGAAAAATATATATATATAGCCCTGCATGAAAAATACAATATGTAAAAAAAATAATTGTATGTACCAAAAATAAAATGCGTTTGAATATTTATTCGTAAGGATATATAATAGAACATATGTCACACATTTATTTTTAACTTTGACTTGTCTATATCTTCACGATTGGTTGTATTTATTAAGAAATGTAGAATGTTTTGGAAAAATTATGTAAGAAAATATTGTTAAAGAAAACAAATTGATCAAAGTCACCTCAACCAAGTTAATGTATTGGTGATACATATGAGTAAATACTTAATAGATGTTAGCTTATATATAAATATCTGGTTGTAATAAATTGTAAATTATTTTTCCTAGGCAATATTTTTATTCACTCACCTCTCCCCCTTAAAGTGAGGATGTAGGAAACGCGAAAAGAGGTCAGTGTTTTTGTAGTTTTTATAGCAACACTTTTTTTGGCTAAAATAAATAAAATATTGCTTCATAGAAACATAAGAATTTAATTTTCATCACTTGGTGATATCAACAGTAAGTTGAATAAATGTCATGAGCATAGTGACATTAGATGAGAAACTTCTTTAATGAAGATAAAAAGTTGTCATTAAATTCCAGTAACCCTAGGAAGATATTAAAAAACTGCAAAAAACACTCCCCGTAGCTCGAGTTGCCTGAATCCCCCCATTCCCCTCTCCTTAGGACATTAATATTACAAAGTTATTTTCAAAGTTAAATAATGTATCCAAATTTTGGTTCATGTTTAATTATTAATCCTTACTCTTCAACTTCCATGTGACTTTGAACTTTTTGCATTTTCTTTAGAACTTCATATATATTTTGTGGCACATGTTATCATTTTGTTGATAATTAAATCATAATCAATTATAATAAAAGTATAAATACATATCAGGAAATTTTATTGTTATTTGAAACATAAATATAGATTACTTATATTAGTTTGTTCAAAATGTGATTATAAATCCTTATCTCTGTTCATTTTGTGACAAATGTTTGGAATATAAAAATTAAGTTTTAACTCCCAATTTTAGTCCCACCGTGTCACAGATTTACAATAAAAAATAAAAATAAACGTATCCAACTGGTTTCATTTTAAACACTAGTTTGAATGGGTTTTTTCTTATTCGTTGTCCAATACCTATGTCTCTTTTCACGTAGATTAACAAGAAGCACTTTTTTTTTTTACCTAGAAACATCAAGTTTCTCACACACCTTGCATGACATTTTTGTGGGTGATAATTTGTTTTAAGCTGATCCTGATATTATTTATTATTTGTTTAGCATTGTGTCTTACTACTGGTTCAGATCATACATATACGCTCTAATTGCGCTAGTGTATTATAGATGAGGAAGGTTGAATTTAGAAGAAGTGTACGCGCATTTGTGTTAAGGGAGAGTTGAAAACCATTTAAGAAAAAAACTCTCAGTACACCCGATTGGGATTTAAACGCCAATCTCCCTGCCATCGGCAGTCCAGTCGTATTGCAATAGTGACGCGTTAGAACACACGGCCACTGAAGCAGGTTTATTTCTGTTTAACACGTCTTTATTCATTTCCTGGCTATTCAAATTTTTTGCACTGATGGTTTATAAAAGAATAAGATAGAATGTATAGAAATGGTACTCGCATGTCCGTGAATAAGGAGTGGGAAATTATTTTTTGGGAAAAAAAAAAGAAAATTCAACATCCGGTACTTTCCTCGGTCCGGGCACAGATTTATCTGATTACTAAACCCTTCCATCACCTCTGATAAGATGTGTATTAATCACAGCTTGTGAATGTGTGGAGTGCCAGGCCTCCACCGTGGTTCGGATTCCACGTTAAACTGTAGGCTCTCCATTTCATCTCACAATCACCGTACCATTACACATTAGCGTAAGTGCGTATAACCCGAACGGATAGTAAGATGGGGTACCACTACTACTACTACTACTACTACTACTACTAATAATAATAATGATAGTAATAATAATAGTAATAATAATAAAGACAACAACATCCGGTACCTGGTTAAAATTCGGAGCCTAGCCTTTTCTCAACTAAACATTAATACTTGGTCAAAAATCTCGACTGGTTGCATACAGTGTGTTGTTCTCCCCATATGAAGCTATTACTTTGGTTTTCTCATCTTATCTCCGAGATTAATTCTTATTAAAAATACATCCCTTGTCGTTAACGCTAACAGAGATTGCGATAAACATACTAGTGGAGGAGGGGGGACAATATTAATTCATTTCTCTAGATTCATAACTGCCCTAAACTAGGGTGACCATTCATCCCAGATTTCCCGGGACAGTCCTGATTTTTGGTATAACCTACAAAAGCTCGCCCCTGCTACCGGTGGCTCCATGACGCGATCGAGCCACAACTAGCAGACCATTGTTTAGAATTGGTGCGTTTAGACGGAGCCACATCCACCGGCCAATGACGCCAGCCATCTTATTTTAAATCATTCTGTCAAAAATTGTAGAGATGTGATCACCATGCCGAGAGCCAATAGTGTAGTTGTGTAACTCTGCATTTAATATTTTCGCACTACCCCCTCCTGTAAAAGAAGGAGCCAACATAAATTATAATGCGAAAGCACTATGGGCAATACAACAAACTATGAGGAAAGCCATCCCAAAACAAGGACAAAAGACCGGGTGGGAAATCACCCATGGAACGAACGACTGCAAAAATTAAGAGGGCAGACCCACAGGGTAAGAAAAAGGTACCACAGATGTCAGGATACAGACGGTAGAAACAAGACTCCTAAACATGTACAGGATGAGAAAAGAGGAATATGAGACCGCAATAAGAGAAGTGAAAAGAGAAAGTTGGGAAAGGTTTGTCAAAAAAGAACTGGAAACCAACCCGTGGGGAGTGCGTTTTAAAATAGCAACGGGGAAGATCAAAACACCAACTTCGATAGATGGGGGGGGGGATGACTACCGGATTGGTGAGACTGCTGAGTTACTAGTGGTGACCTTATTACCAGATGATACAGAGGAAGGGGAAAGTGAAGTTCAAAAGAGATGGCGGAGAGAGATGCTAAATGGAGATAATGATAACGGATATAATGCATATGAGCCGGTGACTGAAGACGAAGTAACTATGCAAATAACACTGTTAAAAAAGAGAAAAATCACCTGGACCAGATGACATAAAGACGGAGGTTCTACAAGAACTAAAGAGCGTCATCTCTCCCTTTTTAGCTCAGCTCATCAACGAGTGCCTCGCTCAGGGTCGTATTCCAAACATCTAGAATCTGAGTCAGGTGGTAGTGCTGAGTAAGTGAGATGACAAAGACCCTCAGCTTCCGAACTCGTACCGTCCGATATGTCTTTTAAATACTATGGGAAAGCTTCAAGAAAAGAAACTATGTGAAATATTACGTTGGCATAGGGAATGTATAGGCATGGATCAAAGACAGTACGGATTTCGAAGAGGTAAATCGACGGAGGATGCGATAGCCATGGCGATGAGTTTAATAAATCGTGCTGGGAAACGATATGTGGTGGGATTATTCGTGGACATATCAGGGGCATTTGATAACCTGCGATGGCCGACGCTATTCAAGCAACTCAGAGACATACATTGTCCGCGTCACCTTTATAAAAGCTTTAAGGATTATTGCAGAGGCAGGTATACCACCTTGAGATGTCCAGGAAGAAGCCTACAAAATAAACTAACAAAATGATGTTCCCAGGGTTCTGTTAGTGGGCCGGTGTTCTGGTATGTGGGTCTTGAACCAGGTTTGGAATTGATAGAGGCACTCCCTAAGGTGGTTGGATTGGTTGCCTTCGCTGACGACTTACTGATAATAGTAGAGGGAAACTTGAGGAGAGAACTGGAGAAAAATGGCAACCAGGTGTTAGTGGAATATGGTACCTGGTGCAAATCAGTAAAACTAGCAATAGCACCAGCGAAGACAACCGATATGCTGTTCAGGGGGTCCTTAGCTCGAGATCCGACCCTCAAGATAGATGGGAGGACGATAAGAATAAACAGGACGACAAGGTACCTAGGGCTGACACTAGATGATAAACTTAACTAAATAGTTCATATGGAGCAAACGTGTGAGAAAGCGCGTAAAGTAATGAATAAAATCATTAATATTGGACAAAGAAGGTTTAGGCTACCAATGAAGGTGATTGCAACATATCATCAAGCAATATTGCTGTCCGTTGTTGGCTATGGAGCTAGCATATGGGCAGCAAGATTGAGGCAGGTGCTACCCTCTAGGATGCTGCGGAGGCTACAGAGGAGTGTGCTTCTGAGGCTCTCCGAGGCGTGCTGTACGGTGGTTACAGACGCGTTGTGTGTGGCTCTGGGTATCTGTTCCCTGGAACTTCAAATTTGTGGAGGGGTGCGCTGTACTTGCTGAGGAAAAGAAACATGCAAGAAGTAAAGAGGCTCATGGGACCCGGGGTACTGAGTGAGGTGGATGTGAATCAGGCTATGGAGGATGAGTGTCAAAATCAATGGCGCAATAGTACAACTGGAAGAAGAACTTTCCAACTTTTTCCAAGTGTGAGTGAAAGAATCCCGATGAAATATCTACTGCTCTCGGAGGAACTGGTACAATACATCACAGGGAAAGGACCGTACTGGGCAACCCTTCACGTAGAGAGGATTAACAGATACGGCAATGTGTGATTGTGGAAAGGTGACAACACCAGAGTATGTGGTCCTTGAATGTCCAGAAACACAGGGGATCAGAAAGTTACCACAAAGGGAGATTCAAGGACTCATGGTAAGAAATATTCTGAGGGATCTGGAAAAGTGGAAGTACCTCGATACAATCGCGACAGTAATTATGACTAAGAAAAAAAATGACTATATAGCTAGGTTGAAAGAGGAAGGTTGACTACAGGCAAAGACGACAAAACATGATGAGGGAGACAGAGCATGAAACAGAAATAAATAGCTACTCAGAAGACAAACTAAAGAATACGAAACATTACCAAACTGGGCAGGGTAGATGAGGAATTAAACCACAAAAAGGGGGACTGAAACTGGACTGTAACAAGGCAAAGGATTTGGGTTATCCTGAAACCTGCTGTGGTAGCTGGACTAGGATGCCCGGGATTGTTCCACAATCCTGGATGAACCAGACAGCGGAATCCTGGCAGGGGCAACTAGCATATATAAGAATGCATAAAGGAGCAGGGAGGGCTACCTACCATCGAGGGCTTGCGTCACTTGGTAACAAGCGTCCACAAGAGGTAACGGCTCGGGCCTTCCTTGGTCAACTGGCGGAGGAGGATGCTTGCAGATGTAGACATCCAGTACTGCCAGGGAAACGACAAAACTATCACGTCCAGGACAGAGTGAACAACACAATATGTAAATGCTGTTGACTAAATAGGTGTTAGAATTAGTAAAATAGAATGTTTAGAATTAACATAGGATAGGTAGGAAAGTAGAGAGTTGGGAAATAATATTTCTAAGTGTAAGTTAGATTTAAGTAAGCTAGGTTTAGGAATAGGTCTAGGGTTCTAACCGGATTGTCGTATAAATAAAAAGCATTAATCAAAAATAAAGAACACCGTATAATATTGTAAATTGAAACTCAACTCGGACTAAATTGTCAAAAGCCGAGTTTAATCAAGCAGCAATAAAAAAAACACCTTAATATTTTCGAAGAGTTCATCAAAAGAGTTTTTGGACATTCTAAAGTTATCAAAAAAATATGCTGTCACCTTGTTTCAAATCTTCGTATACTGGTAGCATATGGTAAAGTCCTTTTGATGATCTTTCAATTAACAAAGGATGAACATGCATTGTTCGGCTTCGTCAGCGCTTCTTTCTCAAAAAAAAGAAGCACCAACAGTTCATTATTTTAGTGCGTCACCATCTTAACTTCGACTGGCTTGAAAATCTTGCCGCGGCTAACATAAATCCCTACAATGGCTGCAGCCATGAGCGATTGCAGTGGCCAGTGACTGGCGTGCATCAGCCACTACAGTGGCACTACAGACGCTTTTATAGTCTTTCTTTATCAAGTTTTGAGTTACCTAATATATTAAAGCTATATCAATTGTATTTGAAAGTTTAAGTTTTGTCAAAAATGATAAACACATAGGCCACTATGTTTATTTATTTATTTGTGATAATTTAACTAAACTAACGAAAATAAAACTTTATTTTCTTTTGAAATTGATTTTTCTGTCCCAGATTGGCGTGAGTAGGAAATGGTCAGTTTGCTCTGGACTCTTGTTTTTAATCTGACTTACGTTCTCTCACTCCTAGAGTAGGTTTATTTTTCAAGTTTTTCTTCTTTTTTGGGTCAGTCTATCCATCGTTTCAAACATTTTCTCCAACAAATCGTAAACCAGGTAAATCGACCACCATATCAGAACAAGAACGGTCGTGAATCATTTGACTTCACAAGGTAACTCTTCCCCCTCCCCCCCAAAAAACTACTCATCCCTCCTAATTTCAAGGAAAAAAAACTAACCTCTTTTAATTTTTAAACATTTTGGTCCTTTGGTTATTCTTGGTCGCTTATCTGTAATAGCTATAACGTGAATTAAACTACAGTCAAATTTTCGTAGTTAAGGCTTAATATGACAGGTAGAAAAGTTTCCAGATATAGGCCTACTTATCCATACGCAAGGCATGTGATCTTCAGGTTTCACTTTTGTTATAGGTCTATAATACCAATACTTATAAAATAAAACAAGAAATAAAATAATGTGTCAATTTTGACAGCAAAATTTTTGTATTTTTCTAAAAGGCTCTTCATATTAAAACTAGACCCATGTCATAGAGATTGAACTCGAACTTATGGGTCAAAAGTCAAGCACAGTAACTAGTGTTCGGTCAATCTTATCGATGAATATTTGATATTATTTATATTACTAGTTGTATTTAACCTCACTTTCTGAATAATTTTATATCCCCACGTAACCTACACACTATCTAGTGGCACGTGGTCGTATGCGTCCCAGCGTCCTAGGTTCAGATCCTGATCGGTTTAGTTTCCGGCCTGATCTCCCTGGATTCACGTGCGTCAGTTTATATCCCAGCGCTAGATTTTAATATTTAAATAAGTTGTGTTCGAGTGCCAGGTAGTTTCACGTTTCCTGCCAATGATCAGACTGGGTTTTATTTAAATTGAAGATAATTTGAATTAAAGATCAAGAATTAATATCTAGGATTAATTTATTCCACACTTTGGATTTATTTATAAAATAATTAATATAAATCATAGACGTTTAGCTGGAGTGACTGCTCGAATGCTTAAGACACGTTCAATCAATTTGATGGGTATTTTTTGAATGGCTGTCATGAGGGCTTCTTGCACCCTCCCTCACCGCGTAACACTTGGACGATTTCCCTTCTTAGAAAGAAATTGGCCAAAGTCACTTTCATTGTTGCTTAAGAACTGCAACCCAGTTCGGTGAGATCTTTTACAATCTGTTCTGTTATTTACTGCTAGTGTATAAGGATCGTAAATGATAAAAGCAAAAAAAAAAATACTTATTAAATTGGAACCAAATGACTTTCCAGTACATCCTTCACTAAAATTCATAAATCGTGCTAAAGTTAATATGAAATATATGTTATGCTTCAACTTTCTTAATATATTCTAAATAGAGTACTCAAACCCTAGCGGCCATTAATGTACCATTAATAAAGGGAAGCTGCCAACCTCACTAAAGTTAAATATTTTGACAAAAGCGGGAATCTAACTTGGGAAACATCTCTTTCCATGCAGTGGTTAGTTTTTTCAATGTGTAGTAGTACCTTACAGGCTTTTCGTATAAATTAATTTCGTTAGTGGAATAGGGATGAGAAAGGTATAATTTTAGATTAACTGTGACAACATTAGCGTGTATATAGTGATAAACGATTTAAGAAAAAAACACTTTGTAGACTCAACCGGGATTCAAACTTCAATTTTTCCGTCATCGGCAGTTCAGTTTATTGAGAGAGCGACGCATTAGACCATGCACGCAAAGATCATGTGGTAAGCGAAGTGGTTCATACGTATCTTAACCGTGGTTTTCTCACACTCGGAATTGAACCAAACACCCAACAGATCTCGGCTTACGAATATACATTTTTGTCAAAAATAATGAAACTCATTTCAGCTCAAGATATGTCCGACACTCATATGGTTGCTGCACATGAGAGGTCTCAAAATTCTCGTAAAAAATATAGGATATTTCTTATTGTTTTATGTAGGGGCTAATTTCATTTTGTAATAATGAGGTAGGCTGCTAAGTTAGAATGATTTTTACTAAATAATTACAATATTGAACTTTTTTTCTTTAAATCTGACCCATTCAGTAACTTAAATTTTTAATGTGGCCCTAATGATCAAATGAGCTTGATACGCCCACCGTTGAAACAGCTCCCAAGACTTGATTTTGACTCTCGATAAGACCTGAAGTATATTGCTGCAATTATTTATTTATTTTCAATTTACTTAAGGGCAAATTGAGGCTCTGTGGATTAGTAGAAAACATGAAGGGGTGAGTGAGTTCTGGTTATTGTATGTTTGTCCTATAATTAAGTGGAATTAGGTCGATAATGGACAACACACCGAAACTAAAGTTGAATAATAAAACAGTATTCTTAAAGCCATGTCGTGGGCCATAAACGCTGATAATAGTCCAACGGTTAACGGCCACCGTGAAAGCTGTGTCGTGTTGTGGGAATTTGGGGTCCTTTTTTAAAAAGTTTTTATTATAATTTTTTTTAATTAAATAAGTTATTGCTTCAACAGATATGATTATTTTAGTTTTATACATATTGTATGTAATCTCAAGAATTCTTGAATATGTATCATGAGGATCATGAAATTTAAACAGGAAATTTTCTCTTCCTTTAACAAGTTTCTAGTCAACCTCAATGATCTTGTGGTAAAGTTCACTCCTCAGGACCCGATGTTCGTGGGTTCAAACCCAGCCGGGGTTGATGGATTTATCTTGAACGTTAAAAATCCGTAGCACGACTTCCTTCGGAGGGGGAAGTAAAGCCGTCGGTCCAATGTCAATTGTGACATGTAAAAGAAACCTGGAAGTTATGTGAAAATACTTTTACCAGCAAAATTTGCAAGACTTTTGTGCTCGCTCGTAGAAATTCTCGTGTGCTGATATGATCAGTCAGTTCAGAGAGTGCACGTTGAATACAAAAAATAGAAAAGTATCTAGTCAAATTCCACTACATATATTCAAGAACGGGGTTAATAATAAATACGATGTGTAGAAAATTAAACTAAACTTCTCCACTGTAGCAATATATTAATTATTTAGGCCCGAAACCTTCGTAAGCTTGCCTACCTGTGACGTAACGGCAAGTCAAAAGAGGATTTCCTATGTTAATGTGGTTGCGTTTTATTTGGAGAGTCTTAAATATATAAGTTAACATTTAAACAAAAACTAGATTTCTTTTAATAAAACTAAAAATATTCATACAATATCAGATTTTTTAACTCTTGAACTAATAAGTGATTATTGTAAACTAAATTTAAAAATTGCCTACCACTCAGGTTATTTGGTTTGCCCTTTAGTAGTGTTCCTGCCAGGATGTAGATTAAAAAAGTTCCTGGAAGCATGTGTCTATCTCTAAAAGGAAACAATGAAAAAAAAAACTTTAAAATGCAAGCTAGTATTGTCTTGTCTAGGCAGCAATAATAGAGTGATTTTCGTCAACGGAAGAGGGTAAGTGCTATAAGCATATAAACAAGAGGCCTCGTGGGGTGAACTGCTCATGTTCTTCTCTTGCTTTATATTCCATATTATATTGACGTCAAGACTCAAGTGCGGTAGTGCTGAGAGTGCCAAAGTGCGTCAAATTGGAGCCCGCTTCGCAAAATAGCTTCAAAATCACCAATTAGGCAACGCCGTTAAGTGACTTGTTCTCGCTTTCTCTAGATTTGTTTATGTTACTCTTCCAATGTTTATCCACCTGCGGTAAAATATCGGGAAGGGGTAGGTTTAAAAAACAAACTGATACGGGTCACTTGAGCCACCTACAGCGCGCACGGCGATGTTCAAATATTTTGACCGGCGCGTGGATGGAGAACAGTGTTGCCATATAAACAATACCTATCAGATCCTTGCGATAGTCCTGAAATAATTTACGAGCTATGACACGAGCCAAATATATATTATCTAGAATTTTTTATCCTTGGCAGCAAATCATTCTGCCTGCTTGTCCACCTGTTGAAGAATTAATTCTTTTTTCTTTCTTTTAAGTACCGCGTCTTACAACCTATTCGGGCTATAAGCATCGTATGTACTAATTACGATAATTTGGTACATGCGATTGATGGAAAGAAGAGTTGGAAATTATATGGGGTAAAAAAAAAGAACTCTGTTCAATCGACATAGATTCGAAACCTGGACTCCCGCACATAAGCTAATTTTACAGTAAAACCATCCAGTTCAGTCCAATCGTGTCAGACGCTCCTAAATTCAGCTGATCAACATTGTTGCAAAGAAATGAGCGCCAAAGGGTTCATACAGATTAAGTCTCGTCAGATACAATACGAACCAGTCAATTCAAAAGTGGTCTCGACTCATCCAAATGAATTTCCCCATTGTTAGAAATCACAGGACAGAGCCATACTTTTCCTCCTTGTTTTCATTTTTCTACGGATAATTCCACGAATAATATTGAACACAACTACATCCATATCCATGTGGTACGAATCTAGTTCTCTGAATAAAACGTATCAATGTGTCCCAGTCTAGACAAGTCAACGATTGATTCTATGTGTGACCCTTTGACTGGTGTGATTTTACTAGACTGAGCTCGACTCGATTGTACAGGATTGATGTGAAATCAACCTTAACGTAAACGGCAACACCGGTGACGTCAGAAGAGCTCCCCATCCCCCACGTATCTTGGAATGTTGGTCGGACTGTCGAGTCTTCGCGGGGCGTCCCGCCCAAATACCAACATCTCTTTGAGGAACGCTCTTGGTAAAGACAAAAGAGAATCGCTAGAGAGAGCCCCTGGAGATGATCTCACGTTGACCCTTGACTGGAGGCTTGTGTTGTCGGGCTTAGCTCCCCTTCTTCTTGATGTATCCTACACCGCTCACGAACGACAGACCTACAACTTGTAAACCTTGATTTATATATGAAGCCTCCTCTCGACCACAAACTTTGATTGATAGTCACTAAAATTTGGCATATTAGAAATATGTCGTATTTGATTTATCAATTATAAAGTTAATTTGAATGTTTAAAAAAAACTCTATGGCGTCATCCCACAATCGAGCTATACCGACTGAGTGGCCACCATCTGTTGGCGAATATGGTGTCAACTTCTGTAGATAGAGGGTTATCATATGGTCAGTATAACAATCCCTCCAAATTTTAATCTCAGTTTTCTAGACCAGAGTCGCTACTTTTTTTTTTATTCAAGTAGCTCCTTATTTGTCTTCACGAGGCTGAGTTGACCCAGATACATATTCACTGGTTCACAGAAAATCTGGAAGCGCCGGGGATCACACTCAAGTCCCCTAAATCTGTAGCCAGGAACCCTGACCACTTGGCCACAGAGGCGGACAAAAGTTCAAAAGCTTCCAATAATAAAATGCACTAGCCTATTGTTTCTATCTGTATACATAACTAACTAAATGGACTAAGAATTTAAATATTTATTGTAATATTTTTTATCTCCGCCATTGTGGCAAGATGAGTTTTCCAGTTTTACAGTAACTGGTTTCCTATTTAAAAAAGATCATACTGTAGTTTAGTCGTTAGTGAAAGAAGTAGGCCTATATTCTTGAAGGTGAAATTACTACACCACAATAATAGATATTGAGAAAGGGGTGTTTATTGCTGGTAGATTCAGGTTTTGGAGAAGAAAGGGGAGGGAAGGTGATGCATAGTATGATTTTGGTTGAAAGAAACTTGAAAAAAAAAATTCAGCCATCAATGAAAACATTTTAATAATATATTATTAGTGATATTTTATAGGTATTTATAGTATCTATCAAAAGTGACAACTATATATTACATGACTTGACGTATGAATACGTGGAAGTAGATCTAGTAGCTATTCCTTTTCATGTTATCGAAACTTTTCTTCCAATGCTTGAGATGAGTTAAGCATAAAAGTATAAAATAATAAAATGTTATCTAGCGATGTTAGCCACAAATAAGATATTTGTATTTTCTAAAAGGCTCTTCTTATGGCAATCGGACTGTACCTTAATTAATGTCAAAATATTTCATGGACAGACATTTATTATAGCCAAAGCGCACACATATTTATATAAGTGAATACCTTGATTGAATTTTAATTGATTTTGATAGTGGCAGTTAAAACGGCGTCTGCCCATTCTTCAAAGAGGACATATCTACGATCCCCTTGTTTGCCACCAAGTTATGTTAACAAAAGAAAAAGATCTTACATTCCGCCCGTGGGTGGCTCGAACAGTCTCTAGGATCTTGTCATATCGCTTGTCATCGGC
>CABFWB010001019.1:134722-195702 GCA_902151455.1 Timema bartmani | reverse complement strand
GTAATTAGTACTTAAGCGTATAACCCGAACGGGTAGTAAGACGTGGTGCTTAATAATAATAATAATAATAATAATAATAACAATAACAACAACAACAACGATTTCATTGTCTTTACAAGTTACAACCAAAGTTAAACGAAATATATTTGTTTTGAAAATAAGTTTGATAGAAGTGGTCTTAACTAAATACATTTTTATAGGTATTACAAATTCTATAAATATGTTAGAAAAAAATTAAAATAGCTCTATTCACTCAACCTCATTACACACTAGCCCTATCTTGAGATATAAATATGGATATGTATATATATCCAGTCCACCTCATTCCACCATATCCCTTACATCCCTGGTGATGAGTAAAATATATGTAACCCATTATTGTGTAGTCTTCTTCACTCTTCACTATTTTATTCTCATTACTTTATTTTAATTTTTCTAATACTGTAGTACTAATCATACAAACAAATTAATTATTGTTTTATACACCCTTTATTTTCCTTTTTTGTAAATCACCACTTCTTACTACCCGCTCGGGCCATACGCATACGTGGGCCTACTATTTGTACTAGTATACTATTGATGAGGAAGGTAGAATTTAGACGAATTTTACCCTCTTTACATAGAGGGAGAGTAGATAACAAATGAGGAAAAACCACACTCAGTATTTTGGACCGGGATTCGAGCCCTGATCTCTTCGTCATCGGCAGGCCAGTCTATTTAGACACCCTTTCATCTCCTTACACTGTTCCGTGAGATGTCTGTGCTCGTTCTACAGCAGATACGTGAGATGACATAGGTTGAAACGAAAACTAGTTGCTCGTTTTCAGCTATAAGCCTCGAGCGGTATTCTATTTCCATCAGGGCTACTGCAGAGAATCTTGTTTCCCACAAGTATGGAGTTATAATTATTGGAAAATGAATATATATTGCCCTGCGGCAGAGAATAGTATGTTGTTTCATTTGCAACCCAAACTTGCACACATTGTTTGAGGTCAAATGTATGACGTATAATACCTTCTTCACCTATTAAGTCTCTTTCCACGTGTGATTTATCTTTGTGGTTTTTACCGTCTTCTCTCTAGACTAATATAAAGCTATGTAAGGATTTTAAACTTAATTTAAGCTTTCAAACTCCAACATCTTCACAATTTGAGATTTTAGTAAGAACTCACACACAAATACTAATTATTCTTAGGTCCTTCCTGAAATCAATGGCCCTTTATATTAGAGGTATGTATGCGTCCATGGGGACGAGCGACTGTTATTTTCCAAGTCAGGTTACAGATATTAAAACATAATTTCAAGTTTAACAAACTTTTAATGCTCAGCTTCCTCTCACTTTTACTCAATATGTTCAATAGAACGCATTTTCTTTCCTATCATAGTTTCGAGCTTCTTACAACGTAGATCTCTTTGTTACCGTTCAAGGTCATGTTACCTAAACCTCTTACCACGTGGTTTCGGAGTGATTATCCCAAACTACAATCACAGCGTAAGAGAATGATGGATTGATGAGTAAGCCTGTGCCTGGTGCTATCTCTATCGATTCGGACCAAATTACTTTATGTGGTCTAAGATTTGAATCATTTCAATCTGTGGTTTGCGGCCACAATTTGGGCGTAGAGGTTCACACGCGTTGATAATAATTGGGAACCTTATGATTGGCGAATGAATCTGTTAAAGGTGTTCAAGTGAGTTTTGAATTTTTTTTAGAATGCTATTTTTTGGGTCGGGAAACCATTGGTGGTGCTACCGATTAACAACCTTTTGTTTAAAAATAAAAAACTTTTGGGAACTTCTTTGATGTTATATTGTTATTATTATAAAAACAAATATTACATGTTTATTAAGGTTTTACTAACTGACCGAGCGTATCGAGGCCTTGTTTTAACTTGACCATTTGGCATTTTGTTTGTATGTATTTCCAGATGTTTGTTCCACGATTACTACCAAATTCGTGGACCAATTTCAACGAAAATTATTAGCAAGGACATTTCCTTGAACCTAGGCCAGATAAAAGGTATACACACCAGACCCACAGCCTCCAGACTGTGCTCATTGGGAAATCTTGAGTCCGTCAACATCCCAATCCCAAGTGACAACTTTGCTATCAAGCAGGGATTTAAAAAAAAACAGTTCATTTTAAATATAGTTTTACTAAAGAATAACAAAAATTTCCTTTTTATGTCAATAAACCAGCTTTCACAAAGCTAGGTTTAGGTAGCGGCCCCACTCTCGTCCCATAAACTAACACCTCGAACGAGGCTATTCAGACTGGAAATTACAAAGTAAACGTAGGATATAATTGTCTTTTTTTTTGTTCAAGCAAATGTTTGCAAATATTATAGTTGTAAACTGTTTTCAAATACCTGTCAACTAGTTACTTGTCTGAAAAGGTTTGTTCACTAAAAAGGGTAAGTGGGGGTTGTTCGAGTGCTTGGAAGTGTTGGTATCACTGAGAACTGCAACTAGCACTCCCTAGTGCCCAAGAACGCAGCCTGGCTCAAGGATCGCAACGAAACTCCCGTAAGGTTGAGTGTTTGGTGTATGCCTTGTCTGTGACATAGGCCGAACAAAGTGTTACATATTTATCAATCTGGTTGCCTGTTTCACTAAGCCGGGCGATCAAATTTTGGCCATTTTTTTGTGGTTTTGATTTTTTATTGAAAAAGATTGTGAACCGATTTCAATCAACCAGGGCTAATTTTTTTCGTCTTTTTAGGCGCTATCACTAGATATTTTTTGCTTTCCGAAAAAAAAAATCACACCTTAAAAGTGAAAATACCAGTTTTTGACACTTTTATGAATTTTTTAACGTAAAAGCTACAAGCCGATTTAGTCCAAAATATAAACATAAAATTTCTACGATTTTTCTCCTAATTATCACGTTGAGAAAGTGGATGGTTAATTTATTTTAAGAAATGAATGTTTTCCCGCTATCTTACCTGGACTAATAGATATAATTGGATTTTGGTAGGAAGAAACATTATTTTCAGTGATCAACGTTCCCGTTGTTTACTCTGTAAGGTAGCAAGCTTACCTTGCATGGTTCCACCATGGTTCAGCTAATAAGGTAGAGCCATAGTGTAATACATCAAGGTAATACTGCGTTCTTTCGGGGTAAAGGGAGTGTAGGCTACCTGCTTTCATAACATTTTACTAGACTACATATTATCATTATTATTGTATACCTAAGTATTGAAAATATCTATCAAAAGTGACAGCTGTAGATTTATTTTATCGTATAACAACACTTACCGGGAGGAACATGACATCCAGTCCAGTCGCCTGTATGTAGACTTTTAGCCTCTCTGGTGGCACAGAGCGTTCTCCAGAGGAGGTAGTCTACACGTCACGTCGTACCCACAATTAGATGAGGCTGTAAACATGTGGAAGTCTTAAACCTAACTAAAACCTAATTTACCAACCCCTGGCGACCGTTGGGATAACTCCCCTTGAGAGAAAAATACCCAAGGTACCAGCCGGGAATCGAGTCCTCCACTCCTAGGTTCATAGCCAGGTGCACTGACCACTACACCACGGGGCTGGATCTAGCTATAGATAACCTGACTTGACGTATGAATTTTGCTGTCAGGTAAGACCCTTGCTTAGGAAGTTGTTCTATCCACTAATAATAATATCGAGACTATGGTGTGGAGGGGAGGACACGGTTCCCCTAAAATCTTCTGGTCCTCCGTTGAATAGCGCTGGGGAGGGGAGTGACGTCACGTCACGCTCCAAGGGTAGCAAGACCGGAAACTGAGGCTCGGGTGTCAGCTATTCGATCCCTGCCCGTTATCTCTGGGTGATATACCCTGTGCAGTGACAGGGGATCAGTGGCGGGCAGAGGAGGGACTTCCTCTTACAGCTCTCAGAATGGATCGACTCTCGAGGGATTGGTCGATCGAGATTAGAGCCGTGGTCGAATGGTGTAAGGAAGTGGTATTCACTCTCGGGGTTCACGAGACATATAAGATGGTACGTAGAATTATACATTCTTCATCTTCCAGTTAGGTCTGCACCTGTCAACGGTACCAGCATCCTCCTCCAGTTCAATCTGTCAGTAATTGCTACCGCCCCTTTCAACTGTCGGCTGTTAGGCATCGTACGTTTAAACGTAAAATTATACATATAAATATACATTTGAATATATTTTTATATATACACATATGTGTTTTACATCCCCACATGTGAATATGCCCATTCTGTGAACTGGCATATCCTGACCATTCCACAAACGGGCAAAAAATAGTTCATTTCATGAATTGTGCAGCGCTTGTGCTGCCCGTTTCATAAACTGGCTATTTCACGAACCGGGCAGCACCAATCTTTACCCAATTCATGAACTCGACGAGTTTTCTTTTGCCCTCTCCATGAAATAGACAAGCGAAGAAAATATATTAAAATGAATTTTAGTTAAACTTGTAGTAGATTTTAGACATTTATTAGACAGATATCAAGTACATATCTAGAAAAATAATAATATATAGAAAATATCCGTTGGCGACGCAGCGCCGGATCATCAAAGTAAAAATAGAATAAAAAACACATTCAATATTAAAGAGCCTGGCTTATCGGCAGGGTGCAAAAAAAAAGACATCTAATTAAGCGGTAAGCGCTAAGAAAATATAAACTAAGGAGCCTAACTCCGAGTAGGGCCTAACACTACGAGGTTACCCCGTTCTAGCGTGTAGGGCAAGACATGAGCTCACCGAGAAAGAGACGGTGGAGGGTGTCACGCGGACCGCTGGTATGGAACCCGCTCGGTCGCTACTGACTGTAATATGCCGCTACTAGTGAGCGCGCTATCTGCAATGTCCGGGAACTGAACCCGGGGTGGGTAATTGAGAGCTCGGGTCTCCCGACTCAAAGGTCGCCACAAACCACATAGTCGGGTGGCTGAGCGAGGATCTGGCAGGTCGGGGGAATCGAACCCCGGTCTGTCCAGGGCTAATCAGAGTACGGGGGCCGGTCCGGCGAGAACCGCCGCTCCGGACTACGGTGAGACCAAAGTGAGATGTAGGCCTACTGAGGCCGGCTATCAGAGCGGGAGATGTACAATAATAATAAAATGGGGAAGAGTTAATATAATTTTTGCTCAGTTTGTGAAATGGTCAAGCGGAGAAGCCATCTCACGGAATTAACAGAAATGTGACCGATTCATGAAATGGGCAGTTTCAGTATTGGGGTATTATAAATATAGTTTTCATTTAAAACTGATGTATTGTTTAGTGCTTTATTTGGATGTAATTTATTTTAGATGTAGATTATTGTAGAAGATGTACAAACTTGCATTATGAACCAACAACTTTGGGGATACAAACTTGAAGAGAAATTATGTATATGGAGGTACGATAATTTTTAAAAGTTTTACGGTTTATTTGTAAATTTGTTTGACATGATTTACGTTCATTTTTTGTAATTACTGTACAAACTTAAAATAAAATGTGGTGTAGTGTAATAACACGTAATTTATCAATGTTGGTGTGGATTATTTTATCATGTAGATATTCTTGTTTTTAAAAAAAAGTAGATATAATAGTATATTCTTTAAATTGAAAAATGACACCTGCACACGGGAATCGAGCCTGGGACCTTTGGATTAGTACGTCAATGCTCTTAGCACTGATTTATCCAGGAGTCGTCCCGTTTGAATGTTACCAACAATTCCTGTAAGCAGTTCAACGGCGTAGTGAACAAATATATCATCGGGAAGAGAGTCAGCTATTCTCTGAGCGGCTCATACACAAAAAGGTGTGAGCTATCTGTTGTTACACAAAATAATGATGGATGAAAAAAGCCCAGAATAAGCAATGCTTCAATATGCATTAGAATAGATTATTTCTATTATATAACAATCATGTTCTAAATTATGTATTTAATGAGTGATTTTTTAATAATCCTGATATATCTCTTATTTTAATCCTAGGCTATTACACAAAGCGATATGTGAAGAGAAAGTCTCAAGCATTGAAAAGGCGCCTATAATTCACGACGGAAGGAAGAAACCCTCCTGCTAAGATAAAGAAGTATATGTGGGTCTGACGAAGACTACGGTTTACTGGAGGATGAACACCCCTCTTGCAATGGACGATGAACAGCTAAAAAAACATGCAGTCGTTCACAAACAATCTTTCTCTCACCGATGTCCAGAGAAACCAATTGGAACGAGACACTGTGGGGGCAGCGTAGTTGCCCTAAATGGAAAATGAAAAGAAAGAAGAGACTTAGCGCTTCAAATTTCAGAAAAAATATGCTATTTAAAACCATCGACGTAAAGGAAAAGCACAGTTATTGTATGGCTCTGTAGGTACAAAAGTCATGCAATATGACATAGATAATGAACCGTTTTCAAAAGCCATGTTGCAATTAGAAGTGAATATAAATGTAACTGTGGACTTTTTGTTGAGCAGGACTAACTTTTTCTCGCAGCGAGTCTAGGTAACTATAGTGAAGTAATAAAAAATATGTACTGTAATAAAAAATATGAACTATGAGCAACAAAGTTGTGTGTATATGAAAAATTGTATCAAGTGTATAGCAAAAATTAATTTACTATTTCGGATGGTCTTGTCGGTGACAGTGGAATAGTTGAAATCAAATGTCCCATGACTATGTCTGATTCTGAGAACCTTTCAAACGCTGCAGAGAGCGGAAAGGTACAACCAAAGGCCTAATGAATACATGTAAAATGCATATAATATCATAGTGGTGATTTAAAAGTTTGTTTCAAACTAACTTTATAATATATATCCTATGCTCACTTTCATTGGAGTGTCAGTGAAGGGAGATTTGGAGGGGTTCTACGAGCCTAGCCTAGTGCAATGAGGGTGATTTTTCTTTAATTTGGTTTCTAATATCTTATATACGCAACTATGGATGCATTAATTTAAACAATTACATTCCTTACCCTCACTCCAGCCCATGTATTTAAGTCCAAGTTTATATATAAATAGCCACTTTAAAATGTATCTTTTCTCTTCCAGATTGGATTTTATGATTGTGTTGACGACAAATTGAAGATTATGCTAGGGATAACGGCTTGGGCACACTCTCCGGAGAGACAAAGGTAACGTCTCAAGAGAAGCTGTGGACTGGGAACCACAAGGGCGCAGACGTCAGGGCAGGACAAGGATGACTTGGCGGAGAACCGTCGATGAACAAGGTGGAAAATTCTGAAAGTCTCGGGACGAACTCAAAAAGTATGCCAGAGAATAAACTTGAATGGCGAATATTGGTTGCTACACACAAAGAGTCAAAGGAACTTACATTATTACATGACTGTGTGTCTAATCTAATACGAGTAGTAATAACCTGGAATTATTTTTAGTCTTTTTTATCGTATTTATGTTGCTCTTCCTTTTTTAAAGCTGAAAACTTAATGACTCACCGACAAATAAATTCTTCAAGCATTACTATAGTTTTCAAAGTAACCGTCACGGGCAACCGTGTTTTATCACACAATATATCACATTCCGGTGGCCAAGCCAGACAAACTAGGTGAGGGGTAACATAGCACATGGCGGGGAGCCGGAAGTGGAGATGAGAGCGAGCTTGCGCTCCACAGGAAGTTGTAAGCTGGTTGTTTCCTGAGGGAGAGTGCCACCTGTTATTACTCCTTGCAAACACTGGACTCACTACAGGCCGTGCACCAACTCTGGTCCTTTTTATTCGTCACGGCTTCTTAGTAACCTTTCGGGTTATACGCTCACACTAATTACGCTAATTGAATAGAGGCGATGAAGGTAGAATTGTACAGGAAATGTACCAGCATTTTTGCGGAGGGAGGGTGGGAAACCATTTAGGGAAAAACACCCTTTGTACATCCGACATGGATTCGAACCCTGATCTCACCATCACCGGCAATTTAGTCTGACATGAAAGTGACCACCGACGAGGGTAACTCTTTTGCTGGTTGCAGTAATATAAAATAATTATGGTTTTATTTATTTAATCCACGCCTTACTACACATCTGGGCTATACACATTTAATTGCTCTAACGTATAAGGAAGGTATAATTTAGAGGAAACATGTCAACATTTGCGTGTGAGAAAGTGGGAAACCATTGATGAAAAAACACCCTTAGTACACCCAGCCAGAATTCGAACCCTGAATTCCCCAACACCATGGGGGTGAATCAAGAGATCCCACGGGGGTCGCTCATCCCCCTCGAGAAAATATTTGAACAACTATTAATAGCAATAGTTATTAAGAAATTAGACCAATTAAATCTATGTTATAGTCACTACTAGTTGTATTGTCACACATCAACTCCTGCAGTTGCTTCGTGTGTGCTATAACATTCAATAATTGATATACTTTTTAACACATTACATTAAACCGATTTGTGACAAATACTGTACTATGTTGTCACAAAATAGAGATACAATGGCTTACAAATGAAATATGCTCAGATAAAAAAGTTCCAATTACGAACATTTTAGAAAGTTTGATTAAACAATTGAAGCTTAACAACAGCTGCTCTGACGTTAAAAAAAAAACTATCCACTTTATAAGTATTTGCTATAAATTTGGTTTACTCTACCAATATCCGCAGCGACTGCAGAGCGGAGCTTATTAACATTAAGAAGACTCAAGACCTGGATGAGTTCAAGAATGACCCAAGATCGGTTGATAGAACTTACTTTACTATGTATAGTCACAATATTAATGTCAACATTGAAAATGTCATTAAAAGATATGACAGTTCAAAGAACAGAAAGCTTGAGTTTATATTTGGAGTGCGTACTAAATGAAACTTTAAATTTTTTGTACTAATAAAAATAGTTTTTAACACACACAACAAAAGGTCACTTTAAATTATCCTAATGTGATATCTTTGCTTATTAAAAATATATTTAATTTTACAAGATAATTTCTACTTAATTTCACAACTAATTTTACAAAAGAAAATACCTTTACAAATTAGAGCTACATTCAGCTGATTTTAATAGACATTATATCTACATTTAATGTAAATTAAGCAACAATATTTATGTCTGTGTACAAGATGTTGGCGTAACTACACTTACTCTCTCACCCTGTTGCACAAACAATGTTTATGTTTAAATTTATTTTGTGATAATTTTTATTATAATCATTAATATTGCAACTATTAATAATACATATTATTATGTATAATATAAAAATATATTTAAAGCAATTTCATTTCAAATGACGCGCTTTAAACAAAAGCGTTAAATAGCCCCACGCGCATAACGTGTTGGTTTGGCTTAGTGGTAAATTTTCGAGTCCAATAATTAAGAAATAAAAAGCTATATATATATATATCTTTTTATTTCTTAATTGTATATATATATATATATATATATATAGCTTTTTATTTCTTAATTATTGAACTCGAAAATTTACCACTAAACCAAATCAACACGTTATGCGCGTCATTTGAAATGAATTTATTTTAAATATCTTTTATATTATACATAATAATATGTATTATTAATAGTTGCAATATTAATGATTATGATAAAAATTATTACAAAATAAATTTAAACATAAACATTGTTTGTGCAACAGGGTGAGAGAGTAAGTGTAGTTACGCCAACATCTTGTACAACATCTTGTGTATATATATATTTTTTATGGAGTAACGTTGGTTTTCAATTGGTCGAGATTTGAATTCCGTCTATTTTGTTTAGTTGAATAACTAAAAAAAATATTTATATAATATTTAAACTTATTGCCCAATATTTGATTTTCTTATTATTTGTTTATGATAAATTTAAATACTAATCTCAAATTTCCAAATTTCGAACTTTACCCTTAATCTGAGGTTTAATCTCAAGTCGAGCGCTACACTGGAATAACTACTTTCAAATTTCGAAGGATTTTTCCATCAGAATTTCACAGAGGCGAACCTCCTTTCCTTACGAAAATCATGGATCTGCCCCTGCATCACCAGGTAACAAGACTATATAGATGAGCTCGACATTTAAACAACATGTCCACCGATGCAGGCTAGACAAAAAGTAAGCGATGCAGAAGGATCGGAAACCAGGGCCATGTCAAGGGGTGGGGGTTGGTGGGGGTGGGGGTCTAGATTCACTGCCTCTCCCTTTTCTATAAAGTATTATTAATAATAAATTTTTCTATTTACCCTAAATGTTTAGGTTAGTGCTAAGTAAATCCTCCCACTGAAATTGACGATCTTTTAGCGAGATTGCGCGTTGCTTGTACAAACATTGACACCGAAATGATGCAGTTACAATCCAGCATAGTGTGAGGCGATTTGCCACCCGTCTCGAAATGCACTGTAATAATTTTGGACAGGTCACTTATGTTCCTCAGCTACCACATAAAGTTAAAAATGTAAATATATTTAGCAGTTTTGTACTTTAAGTATTGTATCTTAAACTTCAGCCTCTTTTCCCTCCTCAAATAATAAAAAGTTGGTTGTTTAAGTGTCAATATAAAAGTATTATTTTAAAGAAAAGATTGAAGTTTTTTACCTTAACAGCTAAGCATTAATTTTATTAGTTTAGTACCACAAAGGCGGATAAAAAATAATTACTGTACTTTTTTGTGTCGTATCAACATGACTAATTGTGGATGCAAAATAGTAGCATGTTTACATTTTTACTTTCTCGCTATCTTACAGGTAGAGAAAGTATCGTGATCGTTAAAAAAATCGAACTCGAGATTTTAATGAATCTAGAAGTTTCATGACCCCCGAATCCGAAAAAGTTGTTTTTGAATTTCAGTTTGTCTGTCTGTCTGCACCTCCAACTAGAGCCTAAACTGTTTTACCGATTAGGCTAAAACTTGGTATCTAGGGTTTTCATGGAGTTACCCCGAGGTTTTTTTGGAATTGGATATCTAACCATAAAATTAAGGGTAGTTTACTGAACGGCAAAAAGAGAAAAAATCGATTTTCTTAAAATCGGATCCAACAATTTCGATTAAATTTAATTTATGAACATCTATAAATATTCCAAACAAAGTGGCTACTCTCAATATTTCGGCAAAATAACTTTAAGGGTTTTGGTCTAATGCGTAAATTCTTATTATTTAAAATACCTCCGTAATTCTTTGAGATATGAAATTACTTATCATTGCAAATATGTAGGTCTATTTATAATACAAATCTTTTATTTGAAATATATTTTTATAAAACCAATAACTTTCAAGCTATATGCAATCATATATTTTAACTTTTCGAACACTAAAGGTAAAGTATTGAAACCGTAAAAAAATCTAACCCGTGATGTTGATGGATATTTCTAAAAAGTGGTTTTTGAAATGCCGTCTGTCTGTGTGTCTGTTTGATCCTAAAATTAAGAGTAGATTAATAAAAAGCGCAAAGAGAAAAAAACTGATTCTCTCAAAAACGGCTCTAACGATTTTGATTAAAAATCGTATCTAGGCGGTGATTAAGATTATAAATAAGATGGCTATTTCTATTTTCCTATGAAAATGAATTTTAGGGTACTTTACAGAAGCGAAAATTTCCGTATCTCCACAAATATTTGAGATACTGAATAACTTATCATTGCAAAATTGTAGTACTATTAAAAATAAAAAATTTTTATTTGAAATATATTTTTATAAAACCAACAGTTTTTGAGATATTGGCAAATATATTAATAAAATTTTGTGAGCTTTAGTTGCATAGAGATACTACCTAAGTTTTAATGCAATAATTTTGTAATGCCATAGAATCATTAAATTTAAGTCTCTCAAAAAGTTTTTTTTAACCTCTTAGGAAAAATGTTTGTACAACAATGATCTATCTCCATTTTAGACGCAATAGTCAATATTTACATTTTTTATTGGTCAAAATTTGATAAATGAGGAATTTAATAACAATACGATGACCTGAAGATGTAAAACACCTAATAAAATGTTAAAATTTTAACCAGAAGTCAAAATTTTAATATATAGTATTGACCCTTGTGGACCCAAAATCGATAATTTTTATTGGTCCAAACATACAAATGAGGACATTCTTTAAAAATAAAACTATAAAATTTAAAACCGGGACTCAAAAAATGTTTTACGTAAGTATAATGCAATTTATACTTGGGTTTGCTAGTGTATATTATTTAGTTTCACATATATTATGAGATTTTAGTAAATATATAAATTTTTAAACAATAGAGCGAGAAAGTTTGTGCGGAGTTCAGTACCATTTATTTTTATTTGCAGGCTCAATTTAAGTATTTATTTAAGACAGCCACAGTGCATTTTAAAAAAGGTCGCATTATGCACGAGTCACTGATGTTGCAAAAATTTGAAACTCTTAGATGATACAGTTGACAGTAAACGTAAAGTATCGCAACAGATACTGACAAAATAATAATAATAATACAATATGGTTTTCAGTATTGTTCACATCATACATTAATAAGGGATTAGGATTATTTAAAACAAGTCATGTTCCCGAATTAACTGAAATTAAAGATGAAAATACAACTTAATTAATGTAAAATCAAAAGTTGTAAGGCAGATGTGTGTTGGTTAAACACCTTATGGTGTTAAAAGTGTATATTTGTCCAACACAAAATAAACACTAGAAAATATGTTAACCTATACTAAATCGTTATATTTCATTTGTAGTTTTATAACTACAAGTCAATCCAAACAAATTAGTCTATAACTTAATCTTCAAAATGCCAACAAAATCTAGCCTAGATTAGGAATAACTACATTTTAGGCTCGTGTATCTTTTTTATATTAGGAATCAAATAGCCAAAGCTATTATTTATGCTTTTTAGTGAGGCTTACTCCATCTAGATATCATTTTCTGAAAATTAAAAAATGACACCTGGACACGGGAATCGAACCCGGGACCTTTGGCTTAGTATGCCAATTATCTAACCACTGAGCTATTCAGGAATCATCCCGTGCTCAGGGTTCACTCATATTTTAAGGCAGAGTCTATGATGGACGTGCGGATATTACTTTGCCACTATTGAGTATTAGACCTATAATTATTATTATTAAACTTATATTTGGTATAAAAAGCAATGAAAAGATCCTATTGCACAAAGTAGGGGTATGCCATATACTACAAAGTAGCAAGGACCTACTAATGTGTATTGATAGATATACTTTTATTATTTATCATTTGGCCCATACTAAACAAAGATTTACAAATCGGCAATAACAAAACTTAATATTAACTATAAATATATATATTAACAGATCTACTAAATTATTTCTGTTGCCTATTTGAACCCAATTGTCTCGCTTTTCTTCACTTCCTTCATATCAAGGAAAATGTCAAATGTTGTTTTTATTAGTGTTTTTGTATCGATTTGAACATCTGAAATTACAACCACTCTTATTTAATATCGTAACGCNTAGTGTTTTTGTATCGATTTGAACATCTGAAATTACAACCACTCTTATTTAATATCGTAACGCGAACATTAGCTATGTGTTTCAGCAATCACCTTCATTCGAATGTTACAAGATTTTGCCACGACCAGCACCACATACATAAACACACGATGCTTATAGGCTATGTGCGCCAGTACTGGTCCCGCGACCTGTGATGACATCATAAGTTTTTGCAGGTAAAATCCGAGCGGCATCATGTTTACCACAATCAAATACTCGAAAATCCTAAAACATAACTCACCATTTCACGTAAACTACTTGGACAATCACAGTAGTTTTTCTCAGAATTTGTTATAAAAACCTTAAAAGACATGAAGATATTATTAAAATTCCCAATTCCAATTGGTTTGCTTTGAAAAAATTGTTTTCTAATGAAAGAGATGGGTAGTATAAGTGTACGAAATGATCACCATGAACTGGATTTTATTTTGATATAAGAAACATTCCTCTAACACCAATACTTTTCACAGTTTGATGTATTTAGTTATTGTTTAGGCACTTAGGTGTGAAACAGAGATGGCATGAAACATCCTTATGTCCTGGTTATATGAATTAATGAAACTCTTATTAGAGGAGGTACTTTAGATAACAACCACTCATAATTACATTTAAACACTGACTTTAGAAACGTTAATTCAAATCTTAACTCGGTGCACTAAATATCTATTTTTGTTTTTACATCCTCCATGCAAATACGGGTGTATTTCCTCTTAGTTATACTCCCATTAACTGCTTTTGGGACAAAGTCGTTCATAACTTGATGTTGAGGGAACTAATTAGAAATATTAAACACTTGCAATGTCTAAAACTGAGTCAAAATTGTAAATAAAAAAATTACAATATTTAAAAACTTTTAGTCTTATTTTACAACACATTGATTTATATAATTTTCTATTCTAGGACAGACAATACAAGAATATTTTGTAACTACAGATATAAAAGCTAACACATTTTCAAGCCAGCAACAAATGTTTGACCAATAAACAGAACACCAAATGACACCACTGCTACATAGCTCGCATCATTGAAGAACTGCAGTATTCCATGAGCAGGAGCCGATGTAAGGGACAAACAAACCAAAGCAGTGCTCGAGACAATATGTGCTGGTAGTATTAGTATTTTCAACATAATCTTGCAGAAGGCGAAGAAAGGCTGGGTGCAATAACATCTGTTGGAATATAGTTTTATTCAATGAGTCAATTTTATTTAGGCCTAAGCTTTTATTTACTTTTTAATTTAAACATCTCATTTTGCATATCACTAAAAATGAGAATAACTATTGATATTAACACATTATTTCAAATTAATGTACTCAGAATGGATTTTTAAAGGTTTTTGTTCATTTTATCTTTGTGTTTGGTGGCTGTCATAATATTTCATATCAGTAGAAAATATCTTGGTATTTTATAAGTAGGGCCAATAGATAGAAAAAATAAGACTAGTTTTAATAGTTCTTTAAACGGAAATACAAACATCTTATTATTATTAATAGCACCGCGTGTTACAACCCGTTCGAGTTATACGCACTTACGCTAATGTGTAATGGTAGGGTGATTGTGAGATGAAATGGAGGACCTACAGTTTAACGTGGAATCCGAACCACGGTGGAGGCCTGGCATTCCTCACATTCACAAGTTGTGATTAATACACATCTTGTCAGAGGTGAAGGAAGGGTTTGGCAATCAGATAAATGTGTGCCGGGACCGGGGATTGAGCCCTGGACCCCCAACACAGAAGTCTGACACCTTACCCCTAGACCACCAGGTCACCTGGTAATACAAACATATGTGAGCATAAAAGATCCAACATTCAGCTATACATTTTTTTTTAGTAAGGAGGCACGATTGTAAATTTTAACTAAATCAAACCAGTAGAATCGTAGTTAATATATATAATGCAATGAGTAAATGAATGACCTTGTTGTAAAAAGATGATTCAATTTTGTTCAAACCCGCTTTGGTGGTTGAATGGTATACTCAAACGTGCCATTCTCGCCATAAAATGGACTGACAATGACAGGGAGACCGGGTTCGAATAATGGTCGGGTGTACCAAAGGTGATTTTCCACTCTACTTCCACACAAATGCGAGTAAGCTTCTTCTAAATTCTACCATCTTCATTCCTAGCACTATAGCGTAATTAGTACATACACATTCCTCTACATCCAAACAGGTTATAAAATGTGGTGGCAGAAAAATTGTTCAATTGAACTTCAGTAAAACCTCGTTAGATCGAACCCTTGTAGTCCTAAATCCCCAATGATTTGAACAAAGATTTTGGAAAATGGGGGGTGGGAGGAGCAAGCTAAGTCCATTGAAATATGTTTTATTGGATAACAAACTCAAAGTTAAAATAGAATTGTAAGAAATAATGATAGTAAAATAAATTAATACTTGATATTTATCTGATATAGTCAACAAAATGTGTTTTTCTCTAGCTAATAATAATACAGTACTGTAAAAATATATCCTGTAAATATAAAACTATAGAACATATTACGTGTTAAACATCAATCAAATTAATGTAAATTTTATAAAACTCATTAAACTGTAACTTAAAATCTATGAAAATACTGTCTCCTTCTGTATTCTACCAGTTAATCTGAGTTTTCGATAATCTGAGAAAGTTTTGGTTCCCAATTAGTTCCGATTAGCGAGGTTCTACTGTATATTGATATAAAGTTAAAAAAGGTGCAGTCACGTGGACAAATCTTCCTAGCATGACGTGAAGTATACCTGCGTAGGATATAGAGCGTGAAGATGTCCACAGCACAAACTCGCCACATAAGTGAGAAAGTGCCAGCAGTCCAGGAGCTCCAAACCCACAACAGCTCAGCAACAAACATTAGAAAGTAGGACATTGTGTTGTCGGTGTATTTTCGAGGGTTGTTGCATACAAGTCCTGCCAATCAATCGACCGAGTAAAAATACCAGGATACACAGATACTTTAGAAAGCATGGCTCGAACTAAAATATATTAAAAAGGTCATAATTTTGTAACTATAGATATATTTTTAGTAAAATCCAACTACCCACAAGATATTACAAGTGTATACCAATGTCTGATTTTGGGTTACTATATGAACATTAATAAATGGAACAGAAAATGATAAATACATTTTATTTTATTTCATTACAATGTTCAAAGAAGTGTTTCAAGTTATTTAAATTAAATTGCTTAGTATAATGAGGATAAACCATAGTGAAAGACGAAAAACTGAAAACATAAATAAATGCCTATATTAAATTTGAGCTTTTAGTGGTGCGAGAATTATCATTTCAGAACTTATTTCATTGATATAATCCTCTAGCTGTGTGAACATTTCAAATGTAAAGATTGTTTTTGGTATATTCAAAAAGTATCGGAGAACAAAGGGTGTTTCTTGGAATGAAACAAGCTTTTTTTTTATAAAAAAAGAGTCAAATAATTTTGTTATTTACCACAAGATTTACTCACCCTCCTCCCTTTTCCCACAAAAATATAAATAGTTATATAAAAACCGATATTGACATATTATGTTAATATTAAAGTGGATCCCCCCTAGAAAATAGAGCTTTTCATGCTGTTGTTTATTTGTATATGTACAGTAGGGGGCCTACACTGATTTATTAATTCTGTTATCCATTTTCAAAAACCATTATTTTTGGATTTGGGAGCATTCGCAATGTTGTTATATAGTGCACCAACATACAAGAACAAAGCTTTGTTGTATATTTATCGGTAAGCTGAATGAATGAATCAAAAATTCAAGCTAATTAGTTTGGATTTACTATGTATTGACTGTATTAAAAATACACCATTGTACAATAAACTCCCGACTATCCGCGGGCGGATTATCTGTTTTGCGGCTTAATCGTGGCATCACCAGCAGCAAGGCATAACTTTTTGAAAAGCACCATGTTGATAGTGAATACCAACCGATTGTTTTACTCAATAAATCCCTAGGGAAGATGATGGCTAGAGAGGCAAAAAGTTTATGCAAGGGGGGGAGACCTTAAAGGGTTGTATCGGCTTAATTATCTGAAACAGGAAGATGACATGCTCCTATCTGACAAGCTGATGCTATGGAAAATATATAGTGGGATTAAGAAAAAAGAAAACAGCTATAATGAAGCAAAAGACTAATACATACGTTTTTATGTTATGTATACTGTACATTGATTTAAAGTGTTTTTTTTTTTACTATTTTAGTATGTGAAATATAATTATGTGTTCATAGATGCAGTCACGATAGGTGAGTACTAGTTTGAATTGAATGTGTTACTATCTCTTGTTTTACAAAATATGCGGATTATCCGCGATTTTGGGTTATCAGCCACACTCGTCCCCTCAATTACCGCAGATAATCGAGAGTTAACTGTATTATGAATGTATTTAGTCACAACTCATATATATTCTATGTTGTGTGACTAGCAAAATTAAATCATTATAGCTATGTACAACAGGCCTATGCTAGAAAATTAAAATTATGTGGAAAAAGTCAAAATATTCGCATATTCTGATTGAGTAATTCCAGGAAAAACTTTTCCAAGATATTGGATTTTTTATTTTGATATGTTTATTAGATACTAGTGTTGAAATACCTGATGTTGCTTGGGAGAAATATTTTAGAGTAAAAAGGTATAAAAGGGCTAAAAAAAGTAAATTTATCAAAATATTTTTTTTTAAAAGAAGGGTAGACAGGGTAAGTAAAAATGTTAAATAAATTGGGTAAAAAGTGCAAAAAGAATTAAAAAGGTAAAAAGGTCAATAAAAGAAAAAAATATCAAAAGAGTATGAGTGTATGGTAAAAAAGGTTAAAAAGTTTAAAAAAAGGTGTGAAAAAATATCAAAAAGATTAAAAAGGGTTGTTATTAAATACAATCAAAATTATATCAGAATTTTTTATTACATTTACTCTGTTTAACTTTTTTACCCTGTTCACCCCATTTACCCTTTGTGGCCCTTTTGCCGCTTTTTAATATTTTTACTATTTTGATTTATTTTACCTCTTTTATTTTTATTAGATTTACTTTATGCTTTTTTAAAATTATTTTTAACCTTTTTAACATTTTGCTCTGTTGTGCCCCTTTTGGCAATTTTGGCTCTTTTTAGACATTTTTGCAATTTTATCTTTTTTGGTCTTATTGCCCTTTTATTATTAGATTTACTTTTTCCCTTTTTGGCCCTTTTAACCACCTAGCTTAGTCCCGGGGAAATATTTTAGGTTAAAAAGGTGTATAAATGGGAAAAAAGGACATAGAGAGTAAAAAGAAAATCTAAGCAATTTTTTAACCACCCAGCTTAGTCCCGGGGAAATATTTTAGGTTAAAAAGGTGTATAAATGGGAAAAAAGGACATAGAGAGTAAAAAGAAAATATAAGCAATTTTTTAAAAGAGTAAGTAGAAAGATTAAAAAGTGTAAAATAGATAAAGGGATTAAAAGGCTAAGAAAGCCAAAATGAGTAAAAAAGTAAATAGTTAAAATTTTAAAATTCCACCTTCCAGGTTCACATATTTGTGCACAGGGAGCTATACATTTTTAAATTTCAGCCCTCTGCGTGCAGTAGATATCGCACAACGCTCATGACAGACAGACAGACAGAGAGACAAACAAACTCTTCATTTTATTAATATATGCTTAGATCAATGGTTCTCAACCTTTTTCGGCTCAGGCCCCTCAATGGATGACCTGAAAGATCCCACACTCCCCCTCCCCATTCCCAACACAGGCTCGAAACAAACTGTACCTAAAAGGTTTTAAATGGATGTAGAGAGTAAAATGATTTTGATGAACAAAAAAACTCAGTACACCCGACAAAGATTCAAACCCAAATCTTGACACCGGTCAGTACAGTCTATCACAGGAGTGGCACCTTAGACCATTCGGATTATGCTGATGAGAAAGGGATGATAAAGGTAGATTTATAGAGTAAATACATTCACATTTACACGACGGGAGAGTGGGAGACCACTTTGGGGAAAACTACCCTCAGTTCACCAGGACAGTATTTTAACCCCAACCACCCCTTAACCTGCAAACCTGTCTAAATAAGTTTGACATTTAGAACATGAGTCACTGGTGCAGGCCAAGAAGGGTAAATGTTAGATTTATTTTTGTAAATATATATTTTCTAAGTGTGAGAAGATTAATATCTATACTGTAGCCTTACATTGGAAATATACCTTCTCTCTCTCGCTCTTTAAGGAAAATTTCTTGAGATTCATGTTAATAATTTCTTTCAGGTTTTTTTAACTAAGGTTAATTCATCTTTGTGTGGATACACTTGATAACAACATTTTTTACATCCATTACTGTTTCCAGTGTGTGGCCTAGATCAGTTTTTTATTCAAGTATTATATTTTCCACTGCCGGCTTGCTAGGCCTGTAGTAGATTCATATGCCTTATAATCTAACATAAGACTAGTAAGAGTAACATTTCACCAATAATAACTAAGTTTTTTCCACTTTTAGTAATATTTATACTAATTTACTGTAATTAGAAAACATACATATTCACATGTTTCAAAAGTAGCTTTTTAATCTAACATAGTGTACTTTAAATACTTTAAATAATTAAGTGTGTTGGGGCCAATTTAAAAATCATTCAGATGTTCAGCTGGTTATAATTCCTGCCACATTCAGGTAACTTGGCCTGGTTTCCCTAACTTCTATGTATGCTTATACAGGCGTATTCTATCTTAGTTACTTTCTTCATTCCTACAATGTAGAGTTGAGAAATTAACAATCTTCTTGCTAAACAAACCACTAAATTTAAAAGTGTTTGGTCTTGAATAAATTAATTGGAATAGCTCACCAAAAGATAAAAAATAAAATCTAAACCATGTAATGGCTTTATTGGCATGATTATATACACTTATAAAGAAGCAAATGTATGCATAACAGACTCTAAAAAGCGTACAAGATTGAAAGCACTAGTCCATATATAGTGTTTGACTGTAGGAATATCAGGAATGCCATTGTCTCTAGTGACGTGTGAACAGTTCCAGCTTCTACCTTTAGTGAAAGTTTCTAAAATAGCCTACTAAGTAATGACTATGGTACTTCAAGGTCATATCTCCCTCCCACCTCTTCCGAGACATCAGCGAGGGGATTTTGTGTGTGCTTGTGAACAGATACATTGTAAAAAAGGTCCACTGTTTACATTTAATTTAATTAGTGCATTATGCAATCTGTTCAGCAAGCTATGTACAGTATTTATTCATAGTCATAACTATACTGCATGCGCAATGCAGTAATTAGATTGTTATAGCTAATATTCCCAATACAAAGATTAATATATAATTAATATAGATTAACCTGTGTTCAAGAAGTCTAATTAAATTTTTTTTTCCCAAACAATGGACATTTTTTTAATCCCAGAAGGTATCCGCTATTTAGAGGTTTTACTGTAATAGGGTTATGGTACTAAAAAGGCTTTTAGATGGTTCTTCGTTAGAAAATTGTGCTGTAACTTTTCCAACAATTTACTTTGAAAAGTGAGCCTTGGTCTTATGACCTAATGAATTAGTGTACCAAATTCCATCATGTTGGTAAGTTGAACTAATGATATTCACTAATTATTCTTGAGTAAGAATGTTCATAGCTCAATGGTTGAGCATGGCTATAACGAGACAAAGTTAAGAAGGGGTGGGGGTCTTGGGTATTTTTAAGGGTTAGCTTACCAAAACCATGAAAGTTGGTTAATATTTCCCTTGTGTGCGAGACACCACTATTCTATCTGTGCAGCCAACGCTGCCACTTATAGGTGCTTTACTAAACCTGAGAAATAAAGTAAACCAACACAAGATGAATAATGACAAGTTGGGGTACCTGCTAGTAAGACCACATGGTTAGACAGGGCCTTGTATTCTGTGTGTTCCACACAAGCATACATGCAAGTGGCACATGTGAGCACCAAACAGAGCAGGGCTGTCCATCTTAGAGGGACTGATGGGGCCAACTTCATGGTGAACAGTTGTGGATGCGTCACCAAGTAACGGACAACACTGCTACACCAAGCTACTTTCTCACATCAACAATATAGTAACTAGGTTTAGTGGCATTATTTTATAAATAATACACAATTTTATATCATGTAAATAGTTAGTAATGTATATATGATTACAAAAATGTTTACATAGTAATTAATATATTTTCTGTTGAATTTAAAAACTCACACAACCACATTTTGTTAATTTTGGTGTTTGAACAAGTAGACAAATTATTACTAAACAAACATTTATAATTTAGGTAACGTTTTTTTATGTTGAGACAGTTGGTAATAGTGATACAATCTAATTGACCACGCTCGCCAAAACTTGTTACACTCGGACACCGTCAAGGAGAAAACATGGGCTGGAGATCCATCGGTATAAGCCACCACGACAAGACCTCCTTTTACCTGAAAGATAAATTAGATTAAATATGCTTCATTTTCCTTTGAGAATAAATAACACGAGTATTTCTAGTAATCCTTCTAGATGTTTAACAAGACGTAGACTTTTATTAAAGTATTTCCTCTGCCAGACCAAACTACAGAAAGGTATACTGTGGTAGTGTAGGTAAGGGACAGCTAGCAGAAGGTTCTTTATTGCAAACATTGGCTAAACATCACTAATGCCGACCTATTCAGAAATAATTATATTTGCTTACTAATACTATACTATCAATTATTTCCTAATAGGTTGACATTAGTGACTTTCAGCCAATGTTTGCAATAAAGAACCTTCTGCTAGCTGTCCCTTGCCGCCTCTTCTTCCGTATACCAGTAAATTAGCTATATAACTCAATTTTAAGCAAGAGAACCAAAATATAATAGCTTTTAATTGTTCATGTATATAATAATTTTATACATTATACAGGATCTGTGAAAAAGGTGTCCAGTTTTTTTCACAATAAAAAATCTTAGGAAATAAATGAATTGAAATACTTAAAATCAAAGTCAATGTTGTTGCTATATAGACGTTTACAGCAAAAGTAACATAAATAGGTCAAATATTCTTGAAGAGATTTAATTTATGGGCGCCTTGTTTAAGCGCCGTGTATCTAATGTAAATAAATTTGCATTATTTCTTTGCTATGTTTACAAAATAATCATTAGATTTATTATCTACCCAATAGGTATATTTGAGATTTTTTTTACTATCACATACATAGCACATTATGCTTTTTATAAAGATACATACAAATTAAACAAATCAAAGTAGTTTTTTAATCAACTTACTCTATGGCGTTAGGAACTCAAAATTGCATTGCTGCACTTATAAAAGTACACCACTTATCCCTATCTTAAACTTGTTCTATCCAGTCAGCTATAAAAATATGAGTATCTTATACTAGGTAATTAGTAATAATATAATCATGAATATATTATATTTAATATAGATCTACAGTATATACTATTCGTGTAAAGTAAATACACAATTATTTACATAGACCAAACTTCAAATGTATTACCATTCACGTTGTATACCTTTAAAAGTTTATAATACAGGATATAATCTAACAACTGTAAATCCCAGAAGACATGTACTGCAATTTAAGAGTGGAGCAGTCTATAGTGTTCTGTGATGTCTCTTTTGGGGCAGAGCAATAATGGATATTTATTATCATTATTCTTGTTGTGTGTTGTACAAAACAGTATCTTATTGTCTCCTGACTATATTGGTATCAAATCCATAGCCATGAGCTATAAGTGATTTATCATTTTGTCAGGAACACTTTAATTTTGCACAGCTTTTGTCTTTATTGCATGTTGCAAATTTTTTTTTATGTGAGAAGCATACAAGTAAATATGGTAGCTTATAGTTTAAAGCTTAATTTAGTTTCCTAACTTCAAACCTGTTCTCCAAAGATTTTTAGAACTAGATCTAATATTTCAAAATATCAATATTTTATAATATTCATCTTAAGGCAATTGGCCCTTTACATTTGGCGTGGAAATGCAGAGCCGTGGGAACAAACGGAAGCATGTTGATTAAGTTATTCTTTTCATATACACATCTCCTCTATAATTTTAACAGTGATCAAATAAAATTGACATTTTTCAATAGAAAACTGCTGGCTGCATAGTGAAAAATAAGAAAATGTAACAAAAGATAAACATTGATACATTATCTTAGAAGTGGTGTTAAAAATATCAACATAAAAATTTCACCAGTTCTCGAGAAAATCTAAATTTCCAAACATATGGTTTTTCCGCAAGACCTGTCCGGCAGCTAGCGTCATCTATGGTTTCTGTAATCCATCTGTTCTTGTAGGCGTGGATAGATACTTTGGTTGGCCACCTCACAGAGTGGCACTAGAAAATTACTGAACATGGTCGCCATTCCTTCTAAAGAATGACGGCTCTCTTGAGGCGCTGAGGGAGTGTTTTTTTTACACTGATACCTGTGAGGTATTGTTTATTGTTCTGCGTTATTGTGATTTGAGAAGAATGGCAAGAAAAGGATGTACACATTTGACTTTTGGTGCAAAAAGAAAGAAATGTAAGGGAGGAGACACTTTAAATAAATGGATGTTAGCTCAAAGCTATGTAATTTATTTCAGTACCGCATCTTACTACCCGTTCTGGTTATACATCAAAGTCATGTAATATATAATAATAATAATAATAATAATAATAATAATAATAATAATAATAATAATAATAATAATAATAATAATAATAAGCTAAAATAGTAGTTGTAGACTTGTATAGTATAATTATAAAAAAAGGGTACTAACTAAAATCTAAAGAAAATACTTTTATAACATGATATCATTTTTCTGCATATTTTTTTTAGCGCTGCGTTTCTCTATCCGTTCAGGTTATACGCTTATTTACTAATTAAACTAATGGGTTAGGGATTAGGAAGGTTTAATTTAGAGGAAATGCACCCTCATTTGCACGGAGGGAAAGTGGGAAAACCACCTTCAGTGCACCCAACCAGGATCAAAACCTGATCTGCTCGTCTTTGGAAGTAGTACCAACACGAGATTAGCGCGTTTGACCATGCGGCTACCAAAGCAGGTCTGAATTTTATTCAGAGGTTCGTTCCAAAGAGTAATGTTGCATACAAATAAGCACTCAAATATAATCATATTATCTATCAGACAAGGTTATCTATGTTTTCAACTCAAAAGTTGTATAATAAAAATGTCCAATATAGGATGCGTTCTATTCCACACATGGCACATGATATTGCATACAAAAAGTTGTGCAAATCAGATGTTGTACAATCCTTGCTGTTCACATGACACCATATTTAGGCTGCAGCTTCTTGTACAACTTTTAGTACAAGAAGTTGTGTTGTGTGTACCAGGCTTTAGACAGAATAAAGATCCAAAGTTCTCTATATATTAGTGAAAATCACACAAATTTTAACAATGACAACAATATTAACAAACAAACAATTTCCAAAGAGAACAACTACCAAGTTAAAACTAATAATAATCCAAGCAAAGGTATTTCTGAGTATTAATACCAACATTATTTCAAAGAAGAAATATCCCAGGTGTGAAATTTAAGTTTACTAATAAATTACCAGAAAATACTTTGCTTGCACCATGTGCCAAGAAACACCCTATATTAGTTATCTTTGAAAACACATGGAATGGGCAATTTTACTAATAAAAAATAAAGTAACCTATCACTAGTTTAACTAGGTCCTACTGTAGTGTAAATCCATTTTAGCTTTACCTATGAAAGTAAGGGGTTTGATAACATCTTAAAGTAGGTCTCTAGTATGATTTGATATAATTCAATTAAAATTATATTTATATTATCTTAAGTTTTGAGATATTTTTAATGGAGGAGGTGGAAGAGGTTCTGATGGTTAAATATTTTACCTTCAAGTTATAGTTGTTGTCGTAGTTTATAGCTCCTAGATAGGCACAAAGTTGAACTGGAGCGTCGTACGTGTTTTCAAGTCCTGGCTTTTGTTTGTCAGATTTCTTCCATTCAATCAAGACAGGCCTGTTTCTATAAAATAAGACAAGTGTATCTATTAAAATTCCAAAGAATATTACTGAAGCTTGTTTAACGACTTAACAATCAGAGATTTAAGAGTGAAGTTATAACTATAGTGGAAGAGCAATACAAAGGCAGGTTTAGAAAATTCAAAAATACTTTTTTGAGGCCAACATTGAAAAAATGTTACTGTATATTGATATTAGATACTATAATATATAGTAAATCAAACAAAATGTATCTACTGAATCATTATTTTATTTATTTTGTCAGGAAAAAACCCTATAAAAATGTAAAAATAGTGGCCTTAGGAGAACTCCCACACTGGTGCCATTGGTTTCATGAAGACTGTTGCTCGGACGCTCCAATGCCAAATCAATCAAATTATTTTAGGCCCTTTGATTTTCAAATGTCTACAAATAAGAATGATATTGTTATTATGTGATAGTTTGTTAACCAAAGGATATATTGAGTGTATCAGATAGTTTTTTTTTTAAATTATTTAAGAAAAAATTAATCAATTATAGTATTTACATGCATCTTATTTGTTTAAAAGCAAATATATGATATGTACTGTTTGAGGCATCCTTTATGAAACTTTGGATGTATTTTAATTGAAAATGCAAGGATATTTAATGGTTTTTATTTTCTCATAACAGGAGAAAGTATTGTGATCATGAAAAAAATCAAGCTCAAGATTATGACCAAATTTTACGTTTTATGTGAACATGAACAAGGAAAAAATAAATAAATTAAAAATAAATAGAATTCTGTCTGTTTGTCCCTGGCCAAGGATTCAAAATGGTTTGATGGATTTTGTTCAAACTGTTATTTGGATGTTTACTGATAATTTTTTTGAATTATAAATTTTTCAAAAATGGCTCTAACAATTTTGTTTAGAATGCATATCTAGGATTTGTTTGACTTGACCAATAGCACTATATTATTGATTTTTGGTAAAAAATTGGTTGCAAGGTAGTTTAATGATGACTGATTTTTAAAAAACTTTAAATATTTTGACTTTAACGATTTGGTTCCAAATGGGTATCTTGATGGTGTTTGACATAACATATAACACTGTTTACTTGTTTTTATAGTAAAAACTCATTCATGGGTAGTTTACTGATGAGTGATTTTTCAAAAACTTGAAATATTTAACAAATGGCTCTAACAATTTGGTTCCAAATGGGTATCTTGTGAAAGTTTCACATGACAATTAACAATGCATATTTGTTTTTGGGGTGAAAACTAAGTTTATGGCTAATTACCTGATGAGTGACCCTCTCTGGGATAAAAGCATACCCACGAGGTAAGCACCATACTAAGGTACAACAATGTTGGCAAACTAAAGAATGAAAACAAAGACCCAATTAGGTCATACAGTAACACCATGGATTAAACCAATCTCCCCTTTTTAGCCAGTTTATAGTTTAGTCATGGTCACATAGAACAAGGCATCAGACTGTCAACCAAATATTTCCGACATGTCATAAGGACATAGTAAAACAATAAACCAAGAGTGGTCATAAGGACTACACTCTGGTTAGAGTAAACAAACTCCACCAAAGAGTATACTAATCCACTAAACCTACATTGAAGCTTCTAAAAAAATACAAGTCTATAAAAAGACTAAATATATAATCATGACAAATATTACATTATCTGCGGCGATGTGGTGAGACCGACGCAACAACCATATATATATAAACTACGCTCACAGTGAGCCATGCTTCTGTTGTTTTACAATCATGAAAATAATCAAATAGCACTGGTTACATATGAAACAAGCATAAGGCTCAAACAATCATAGATTATTGCTAATAGTTCCACCTTTGATAGACACAAAACATTTTCCAAGCAGCGATCTGTTGTATTTTTTTATAATTGTACACTTAAAAATGTTTTTAAAAACTATATAAATTTGCCAGCAAGTTTGCATAAGACACTCGTGTACAATGAATAAATTCAACTTTTAACTTTATCAAATTAGGTACTACAATTAATAACGTAACTATGGCAGAGCCTGCATCTGTGGGTATGTAACCTAAGGTTTGTCTGGTTTTCCTCAGACAGAAAGGTTGGGGTTTGACTCCCAGCCTAGTGTAATGAGTATTTTTTACTAAATGATTTCCCATTCTTTCTCCACACAAATCTAGTTATGTTTCTTCTATATTCTACCTATCTTATTTCTCCACCCCATCAGTGTAGATATGCAAAGATCCCGAATAATTAAGTGGTAAAACATGGCATACAGAGAAAAACAAGACAAACTGTCACCACCTTTTAGTTGCTCCAAACAAATCTGACTCATTTTAGTTTGATGCAATTAAAAATTAATTTGTTGAAATAGCTAATAGGCCTATGTAGCCTTTCCCGTTTCTACAAAAGTTTTATTTTACTACTGTAACTTACTTGTACTCTGCCACACAGTCAATTATCCCTCTATACAAGAGTTGACTATGAACAACATGACTCTCGAGTGCTCTAACGTTGGTGATATCTGGCAGCACTCCGGACAGGCTCTGCCAGCAACCCTCAATATCTGGCTCCATAGCCACAGTAGCACCGGACAAATGCGAATGAACCGTACTATGGAACAAACTGCCCTTTGATAGAAGTCCTGAAACACAAAGTATTTACATGTTGAGTCTGTAAATGATAGGTTTTACCTGGATGACAGTTCAAAAATCATATATTTAGGTTTTGGGTTGCCAACACTCATAAAAGATCATTGTTTTCTTATATCTGTTAAGTTTCTTTAAATTATACATTATATTTTACATTAAAAATAATGTAAACTTAAGTTTTCTCACACTATTTCATTACTTTTAATCATTTCTTTTTACCCAATCTGAAACAATATTTTAAACATAATTAAAAGTACTTATTCTTCATTTTGGAATATTATCTATGATGTGTAATACAGTGCATACATCAATACCTTTTATTACAGGCACCGTATTTACTTGGAAAAGATAAAATACTTGTAATTTTCTATATATAGTACATTATTTTATGGTATATCAAAATATATAACTGAATAAAATATTTTTATCCATTGCGTGGGTGCATCAGTGTAAAGAACTTGTTTTTGTCATGTTCAATCACATGGTTTCAATTCATCGATCGCCATTTCGAAGCTATGTTCTTTAGACCTTTTGTGAAAGGGCTGTGAATAATAATTTTCTTAAGTGGAATAAAACGATAAAAAAGCTTTGTGCCTGGCCTCATATAAATATAAATAATACTGACCTAAATTACTGTGGTTAACTATTACATTCATACATTACCATTATGTTTTCATTACAGTTATCCAAAGTGAGAGATAACAACTGTTGGCGTAGGGATACATTAGGGTCTATTTCTAGTAACTTTTTGAGTCATCATCCAACTAAGCTAAGGTCATGAATGTACTATATATTTTTTTAAAACTAGAATGATTTAAAGTTAAATAGGTCTGTCAGTACAGTAGGTTCTCAACTTACATGTATTCAAGTTATGCAAATTTGTGGATATTGAGTTGCGTAGTTAAATCTATGATTAGCAACATCACCTATCAAGTGTCAATTTAAACAGTGTATATGGTGTTAATAGTAATCTGATACACAACTGATAGTGTTACCACCATTTTTATTTTATTTTACAATGTGTTTCTTTAGTAAACCTGTGTAAACCAAGTACAAAGTCTAAATAGTCTGAGGAAACATAAAAGTGATGTGAAGTTTCTTTACATATCCTTTGAAATGAACACAAATGCCAAAAAGTCACTCAACTTAAACACCAATCTAAACGGTTTTTCAACTTCACGGAAACCTTCTGAAAAAAAAAACCCATCTTACGTTGAAGACTTACTATGTATACTGTAGTAATTGATTTGTGTTTAAGCAGGGTGTCTATTGGATTAGATTTGAAATTTCAGTACCGTACATTTCTAATTTTACCAGTATACTTTATTTAAAAAAAATCCAGTATATATGAAAGGATCCCAGAGTCAAACAATCACTATTTCAAAAGTATTTAGTGATAGAAAGTTAGGGTTATGTCTATCATAGTTAAACATTTTTACTTAAAGAATATTCAAATGCATTAATACTGAAAAATATCCTTACAATAAAAGTCTATAGTTGTTCAAAACAAAAATTCTCTTGCTTAGAAATAAGTGTCATGCTTTATTTTGTGTTAAGTTCATGTAAAAAATATCCAAATCCAGTTTATATAAATATCCCTGGTGTATATACTACTATAAAGCCACATGGCTGACTCACTCACGCACTGATATTAATGTTTACCCACTTCCAGATGAGCTAGAAACTTGAAATTTGGCAAACTTATAGCTTCTAGCCTGTAACTGGCGGGAAAATTCCAAAAAGTTAAAAATTTTAATTTTCACCTCCCGAAAAAAATTCAAAGTGGCGGAGCAACTTTAAAGTTGGTGCAGACCTTTCTTTGGAGGTCTCTTGTGGCTAAACGGCAAGACCTATAAAAACGGATTGAACCAGCAGCTACGGACTTGGTGAGATCCACAAGTTTGGTCCTAATACTTTTTGTTGTATCTCCATAGGTTATACCTTAGATAGAGCTAGATTTTAGATTTTAGAAAAATTTTGCACATTTTCCACACATTTTTTAATTTTCTGACACACTTATGGGACAGCTAGAATCATAAAATTTGGCAGGCATATTAGCACATCCAATATCCAATAGTTGTTTGTCTAGAAGGACTTCTAACACAGAAGTTATCCTATGGGTCATAACAGACAAATTGATCATGATTGCAAGAGAGACAATTGGCTCCTTTGACTATTTTGTAGGAAAGAAGACACTTATAAGTAAATATAAATGTAAAAGTTTGTTGCAGAGATCTAGGAATTTTTGATAATCACTTCTGAACTGAAGTACCTTGATGCAGGACAGCGTCGGGGGATGGGGTGGGAGGTAGGGACAACGGGGACAGTTGCCCTGGGCCTCACATTCCAGGGGGCTACATTTCTCCCAAAAAATACAGTTACTATTCTAAATTTTGCATCAAATAGTGTACAAATAATTAATGATAATAATTATTTGCCTAGTGATAGGATTCCATTCCAGATTCATGACAACCCTAACTTTATGTAATTTAAGATTTCCGTTATTCAAGTAATGTGCTATAGTAAAGTAGAACACGCCACCATTGTGCTACCGCTGTCAGTCCACAGAAAACTAACGGTGCAATGGCGCAAAGAGGAAGTTACTAAATTGTTAACTCAATTGGATTGATTGTTTGCATTTAATAAAGTACAGTCATTTTTAATGGGTTGATCAATATTCCATAAAACATGAGAAATTATTAAGTAACATAAGTACGGAGTAAGTATCAATATATTATAATGGCTTAGAGCTAAAACTGAAAAACTGTCATACAAAGGGGGTGGGGGGTTCTCAGATTTTTTTTGCCCCAGGCATCAAATTTTCTTAAAATGGCCCTGCCTTGATGTCTTTAATGCTTTGCTGATGCTGTGAGCCCAATATCTACAGTAGAGAGTGATTTTCTGTTGGACTGTTTCTTCAAATCAATGGATAACAATTTTTTTTAGGTATTTTCTGAACTAATTAAATCACATTTTATAATTTTGTCCATCAACTGCTCAAGTAGTTTACTTAGATCTGCAAACATCAGGGCCGGTCTAAGGTGTATGCGATGTGTGCAACCGCATACACAAAAAATTCAGGGGTTGCCAAAATGGCCCAATAAAATATATTTTTTGTTTTTATTTGGGAAAATATAAATATAATTAAATAAAGTGATTTATAAGAAGAATGCCTATTATTTAAATTAATATTTACATCCATATCAGAGTACTTTTTTATTTAAAATTAGTGCATTAATACACTAACAAAGTAAATAAATTTTAAGGGTTGTTCAGCGCGACGCACCAATTGAACTCCATTGAATGTACTAAGTTTACTGTAAAGTACCAATTCAAAATATGCCTATATAAATGTGTGGGTGGCTTTAAGGATTATACTCAGCATACCTATGTCAGTTGCTTCAGCCGAGATAAGTTTTTCCAAGTTGAAGTTAATAAAAACATATCTGAGATCGACTTCTTCTCAGGAAAGGTTGAACAATTTAACAATATTATCGATTGAAAATGAGATATCATCCTAATTGGACTATAACAATTTAATTAACACTTTTGATTCTATGAAAGCTAGGAAATTTAATATTTAGAACAGTGGTCCCCAAACTTACTAAGAGGGCCATATTAGAATATTAAAAGCTCTAGGTGGGCTGGATTGAACACGATACATACAATACACACATTTTATATATATATATATAATATGAGATTTAGAATGAAATTATACATTATATATATATATATATAATGTATAATTTCATTCTAAATTATATATATATATATATATATAATGTATAATTTCATTCTAAATCTCATTTCAATATATGCATATCTTATAACCATAGTTAAACATGACTAAAATGAAAGCTGTGCAGCCAACATAATTACCCCCTTCCTCCTCAAATCAGAAACGTACCTCGGACCGGACACTCCGCTCAAAATACATTTTATGGAATGCGGCTAGCGCAGATTTTATACATTGCATTAAGGAGAACCATTATTTTGGTTTTCATATATTTTTTTAAAATTTTTTCAAAGCATCCATGGGCCAGCTAAACAGATTCTGTGGGTCAGATTTGGCCCGCGAGCCATAGTTTGGGGACCCCTGATTTAGAATATACCTGATAATATTTTGTTAAAGATATTACGTTGTGTGAGTAGTAGAAAGTTCTATCATGAATCACGTACTTAGAAACTAAATAGGAAATGAAACCAAATATTGCATTTTACTTTTCTTTTTATTTCCCAAACATAATCTTAATGAAAATACATGTTTTTTGTAGTTCTTGAAAATGTGAGATTTTGCACACACAAAACTTTTGCCTTAGACCAGCCCTGGCAAACATAAATAGCAAGAGAGGTTGATTGTTCTGATATTCAGTGATAAATTTCTCCACCTCAAGTGAAATGACAGCATGAATCCCAACTTTGCTGTCAAAAGTATTTCCTTCACAAAGTTAACTTAATGTTTGAAAACTATCAGATTTTGGAGGATTTTTGTTAGAAGAATAAACATAATTTTTAAATAAGGCAGCAGTGACATTGCTCTCTCTGACACCTTTGAGTTCTCAACCCATCTAATATAAAAACTTTATTGGGAAAAGAGATGATTCTGTTGTTCATGTCTCGTAAAAATCTTTGAATAAATAATATATTGAGTGCAAAAACTGGTTAGTATCCCAATTAGAGTTAGCAGGTACAGTTTTGTAAGCACCATGGACAATGTGTAAAGAGCAAGTTTAAAATCCCAGCAATACATGATCTTGTGGAGAATCTTTCTTCAAGTAACTTGTGAGATCATTAAAAGATTTGAGGTTTACATTTGGCCCTTCCATGAAAACTTGGAGTCTTTTTCAAAGATCCAAGTGCAAATATAAAGTTCAATGATATATCTTGCTTGAGCTGTTGCATCAACTAAAAAGTCATATGTTAAATATCTTGTATGAATTTCACTTTGATTTCAGAAGCAAACAACAATATCCATCTGGGTCTTCTGAGCCACAATATTTATGCGCTCATTAAATGAAATGCAGTAAAATGAGCATTGCTTAACCATATATGCAAACTCACTTTAAAAAAAAAGGAGCTAGTTTATAAACAATGACATACCTATCCAAGTTTATCTTTATGAATTTGGAATTTTTAGGCATTATCACTATTGAAAAACATTACTATGAAAAAATTACTATAAGTAGAAAAACTTCTAGCAGAAGAATGTGTCATTATTTGATTAATAGCCAGCAATATTTCAGCATGAGAAACTTCATCTTTGACAAAGAAACACTGAAAAGAACAACTAGGTTTAGTTTTGAGTTTCAAAACCAGTTCATGTTCATTTGCACACCTTCACCATGTAGGCCCACAGATGACATTGCATTTTTGGCTGCAAGGACCAAGTCAAACATTTTTTGTTCCCACTGGCAGCTTTCACTCTGTCAATATGCTTCTTTCCCTCTGCATGAGATTTGATTGAAAATACTCTCATTTTATTTATATCAAAGCTAGTTTTACACAAAGAACAGTGTCCTCTAATTTTATCCCAATCCACTCTATGGGGCCAAAGACAATCTGTAAACACTGTACTGTCCAACCAATCATCCTTAACATATTTTTTCTCTCTGAGTTTACTAATTTCTTCTTATACACTAAAGTAACAAAATAAACAAAAGGGCTCTACAGAGTATTCACATCCGCCAAGCTTGCACACTGTACAGGGTTTTGGGGGGGGGATGAGAGGGGGAAGTGAAGAACATAACAAAGAGAATAATGTGCCATTGGAATGCTAGTGTGGTCAAAACAAGCAGTTTTCTATTCCTTCTTCTAGCATGTGGAGGAGGTGTGGTGGAAGTTAGGGTATAAACTAAGAAGAGACAAGGGAGATAATATCCTCACTGCAAGGTAATCTACTTATGTAACAAACAGGACAGACAAGAGGGGGTATATTCAAGGTGTGAACAAACTAGAACTATCAGTAGTGTTCAAATTATAAATAACTAATAGGGGCCTCAAAATGTTGATACAAACTGCCGGAGAGAACATTTCACTTAATGAGAAGAGGCTTAATATTTTTTCAATATTGATTCAAAATTCAAGTATATTTCCAGTAGCTATATAAAATAAAATCCAGTAATTTCCAGTATTTGTAAACACCTGTTAAGGGGCTACCAAAATTGACTGACCCCAGCAGTTAATAGCCAGGATAATTGATGTTTCATAAGCCCCTGTGAAGATAATTGATTTTCTGATAAATTTTCTTTTTTTAAAATTTATTTTGCATCGCGTCTTACTAACCCGTTCGGGTTATATGCTTAAGTACTTATTACGCTAATGGATTAGGTATTGTAAAGGGTGAATGTAAAGGAAGTGAACCCACAATTGCGTGGAGGGAGAGTGGGAAACCATTTAGGGAAATCCACCCCCAGTTCACCCGACCGAGATTCGAACCTTGATCTTCCCGTCCTCGGCAGTCTAGCTAAACGGTAAATTACTAAAAAATCCAATTTTGCCTGATTAAAATACAAAATAGTGGTCAATCATTCAACTAAAATAGAATCGTACAAGCAATCTCGGGAAAAGCCATGGGTACCTACATGAAAAGATTACCTAGGCCTACAAAATGTAATGGATACCAAAGCTTTAGCGAATGAAACTTTGTTGTGGGAAGGGGGAGAGGTCCCCAATTTCCAAGGCCAAAAACATTTATGAATAGGTCCATATTAAATTATTTATAAGCTATTTGAAGTTTTTTTATGGTAGCTAAGGCCTTCCTTTAAGCTACAATGCCAGATCCATCAAAAACAAAAATATCCCTCAAATATTGTGACAATTTCCAGGAACAAATATTATTGAAAAATCAGTAAAATTGTGTGACCGAAGCTCTACATATATTATATAGCCGATTAACAGAGCAAATTGAGATCTACCAACATCAGACAAAACCATAAAAATATAAACACAGTTCTACAAATCGGTAAATAAATATTCTCAAAAAAAGTCCCTGTATAAAGAGATTCAATATAGTGTCAGGTGAGACAGCTAAGAGAATATCTGAGCCTTTATTAAGACATAATAATCATCTGCGGTGACCACACTTTACTCTCTTTTTCAACAGACAAACTTCATGTAAATGGTTTAACTATACTTTTCTTATCCAAACGAAAACTTTTGCACCTTCACTAATAATTAAATTACATCCAAAAAACAAACAAAATGCTCCATTAGAACTTACCGGTAACTGAAAACATACTAAAGCTCTAAAAGGACACAATCACAGGAAGTCAAATATTAAATAAAGTAATAAGTTAATATAAAGTTTAAGAATAAAAAATTAGGCTAATTTATTAGGTACTTTCAACCTAGCTTAAACTAATCTTCACTATGCTAATTACTATGCTGATTTGATATAACTTTGCTACCGTTCCATTTGCTAATAAATTTGAATCTCGATTAATATTAACGAAATGAATGATTTAACTTTCGACTTATAAGACGAGGTCATATAGTAAGGGAAAGTGGATCAACCACATGTTCATCTACTATGTTTTCATTTGGACTTAAATTTTAACGGGATGTCTAAATGTTGTTTTAAAAATAAATATAATTATAATAAGTTCAATTCACAATTTCATTGTGAGTATAATGATAGTGTTATATTTTAATGACTTGTTATCTTAAGTAAAATACAGTGTATTATATGATAAGGTGCTTGGGGCCTAGGCATATAATTCCCACTAAGTTACCTAATGATATATTTTGGTGCCTCACATTTGAACAATATTTGTGAATGGGACATGGGTTATGCTGTAGGCCAGCGGTATCAAATATTAATTTCAATATGTTATATAAATTAATAATCTTATAGGGATTGGGTTAACTAAAAACTAGGTTTAAGACTCTATTGCTAAAGGGAGTCATTCTTTGCGCTAAAACATAAAGAAGTGAAAAAATGCTATTTTAACAGTGTTACAATTATTATGATAACCAAATTGTATGATGACCTAAAACTAAACAGAAAAAGAAAGTTTTTAAAATCCTGTTATGGCTATAGCCCATCTATTAGCTTGCTAACATTTTTTTTATTTTCACAAACTTGTTAAATAATAGCTAAACAAAATCAAAGTGAGATGTGGAAATGGCGAATGTATCTACTACCAATACATTTTTGACATGGTAACAAACCTTTATGATATTCAAGAAAACCCTCCTCGCCAAGTTGAGCAATCATTTTATTTCGCCATCTGTCGAGAGCAGCTTGAGCGCTTTCAGACATCGTAGCATTGAGTATCTTACTCACTGAGGGATACCTCAAGTAATCCTTACTGTCACTCGAAAGGTTCATGATATTATTAGTTGTATGCAAACACTTTGTGGGCTTTTTGTTAGTATTGGTGAGGGGAAAGCTTGGAATATTTCTAATAAAAATGTCAGGAAGAATGAAAATTGGGCACTTAGCATGTGTCTTTTCAGTCAAAGACACTATAGGTTGATTATTGACAATAGGCATTTTAGAATTCAAAATGTCTATTTGATCACAAGCTTCTTCGGATTTGATTGATAGTTTGCTGTCTATTTGATCACAAGCTTCTTCGGATTTGATTGATGGTTTGCTGTTTATTTGATCACAAGCTTCTTCGGATTTGATTGATGGTTTACTGTCTATTTGATCACAAGCTTCTTCGGATTTGATTGATGGTTTACTGTCTATTTGATCATAAGCTTCTTCGGATTTGATTGATGGTTTGCAAGTCAAAGCACTACTTCTTTCACAAGATAATAGTTTTGTAATGCTCTTATTGCAGACTTGTTTATTTATTCTCTTCTGATCTGACAAAGTTTTATTGTACCACCATAGTTCAGAGGATAAGTCTGTTTTTAATGGCACATCAGAATTAATTATATTCTCAGATATTTTTGAGACACCCCTCTTTTTCTTTACAGACCTAGTTTCAATAAGATTTCCAAACCAACTTTTATTTTCTTTGTTTAAGTTCTTAATTACAACCCCATAATTTTTCTTATCTTTTATAGTGCTTTTTGCTCGAGAGAACGAAAGTTTAATTGCATTTTTGTTTTGATGAGCAAAATTATAAGTGACATTAAATGAATTCATTATTTAACACGCTAAAAATAGGTCTATAATAGATTACTCTGTTTGATGACCTAAAATAGAAAACTTATAGATGTTTTTCTAAAATTCTCGCCAAAACTGTACTAAAGAATAGATTACATTACAAATTGCAAAATATTATTAGGCTTATCAACAAAGAATATTAAATTATAAAACGAATGTTGTCAATTCAAAACGAAGGATAATAAATGACAGAATAATAAAATAAAATTTCATAGAAGTTGGTAATAGCTGAGCAATGTCGCTAGTATAGCAAAATGGTATAAGAGTTGCATTGGAAAATAATATTAGCTAGATGGATAAATATAATATAAAGGTATTAAAATTTAGAAAATGGTGTAGGAAATAATATAAACAAAAGGGGGAAAAAATAGGAAGAGATAAAATTCTATTTTTCTCAACTTTGGCCAGAATAGGTCTTTAAGTACGATGAAAAGTGGATAGGACGATTGGAAAGGTTTTTAATATCTTTGAGTTTGACACAAACTGAAACATTGATTTATTCATAATTTTGTAAAATTAAGTAACTTCATATGTTTTGGAAATTTAAATTTACTCTTCTTCTCATATAGCTACTACTTGAAAGTTGTTATTAATATATTAAAATCTAATAACACAATAATTTGTTAGTACAATTTTACTTTAATTTTATGAAATAAATTCCACTTTATTTATTTCTACCAATAATTTTAACTTTATAATTTACTTCATAATCTTATATTTATATTCTTAATTTATATTCTCATTATTGATATGTTCTTGACACTCACTCGAATTACACTATACAAAATACAAGTACTATATTAAATTGTAATATATTCTTATTCTACATTGTGTTAACAAATATTGTTCAACTTAACTGTCCTGACTCAATGCACATATTTTTCCACACCCACTGTGACCTTCACGTCGTATGACCCAGTGTAACCAATCACTTCGCAAAATATTTCTTAACATTCATACTACTTCCCCCACCCCTTAGTCTGAACACACCACCTAACTAATAGAAGAAAACTTGACATTACTTTAACTGAACTCCTTGAGAAAAAAAACACGTTGCAGGTTGCTTAATTGCGCGGCAACTCCTGGCAAAGGTTAATCGAGCTGGCATGCCTCTTGATGGCTGAGGCTGATTCTTCGTTGATGGGTTGCCTAATCTCCAAAAGTTTACTCCTGGGTGAGATTATTTGTTGAGGAGGGTTAGTTCTCTTCTCTTAAGGGGGTGACTCAAACTGACTGCGAAGTGGATGGTGCTGATAGCAATAGGAGCTCAGATGGCTCAACTGCTACTGATCTCATAGATGGTCTTGTGTTTGAGCCCGGAGTCTGGCTACCATTTGTGTTCATGTTTTGTCTATTAAGTTCCTCCCTCACTGTCCTCATCTGACCCATATGGCGGAAAAAGGTGGTATCCCCTTGTTTTATTAAATAATGTAAATCCCCCCCCCCCCCTTTTCTTTACAATTCCCAATGGCCACTTTTTTTGGGGTTTCTGTAAGAATGGAAAGCGACGTTAGACCCTTCATCGAAAATTCTTGGAACATCTACAGGATACTGGGAATACCACCGAAGGGCTAGTGGACCTAAAGGATCCACTAAATCTATACTGCTCCTCAGCGTACGTCCCAAAAAGAGATATGCAGAAGATAGTCCAGTCATGGAGTGGGGAGTCCTCCTATAGGCTATCAGGAACTTAGTTATATCATCACCAATATTGTTTCCACTCAGTATGGGTGCTTTGAGAGAGACTTTAAAAGTCTGCACTTCCCTCTCCGCTAAACCGTAGGAAGCGGAATGATATGATGCAATCAATTTTTGTTTGATTCCTAACGTGGAACAGAAGATTGAGAATTCTGAGCTGGTGAATTGAGGACCGTTATCGGATACGATGACGTGAGGAAGTCAAAAATTTGTAAAAAAAAAAAGTTTATCAGTTTAATTGTTGTTGTAGAAGTTAGATTTTTAACAGGTTGAACATCAACACACCTGTTGAAAGCATCAACAATAATAAGAAAATACATGCCTTTGAGAGGGCCTGCATAATTCATTTTAAGCAATTTCATGGGTGATGAAGGGCATTGCCACTTGTGATAGGATATCTTGGCTGGGTTGTTTTCCATTTGTTGGCAAGAAGAACAGTTTGAAATAACTTTCTCAAAATCCAAATCAATTTTAGACCACAACACAAAACATAGTGCCATTGCTCTACTCTTAACCACTCCCATGTGTTCCTCGTGTAGCTCTTCTAATACTCTGGATCTTAGGCATTTTGGTTTGTACACCCACTGGCCCCAGGAAAGACGATCATGGAACAATGAATATTCATGCTGTGCGTGTCCCCAAATATTCATGGGTTTTAAGGTAACCCCCATTTTGAGCGCTTGGATGAGTTCCGCAGCCTTCTTTTCCTTGTCCAAGTTTTTAATTATTTCATTGGCAGTAACTGGTAGTACATTGATTTGGCCTATACTAAAAACTTCAAAATCCTTGTCAAAATCACCTGCTTGGTCTTGCAGAGGTAGACGTGACAAACAGTCTGCATTCCCGTGCTCCGCACCTGGACGATATTGAATGTCATAATTGGATGTTTGAAGAAAAATAGCGTACCTCTGGAGCCGTAGAGCAGACAGAACAGGAAGACCCTTTGATGACCTAAAGATGGAAAGTAACGGATGATGGTCTGTTACTAAGATGAGTCGATGGCCAAAGAGATAGGCAATAACTTTTTTACGTCAACTATAATGACACATGCTTCTTTTTCTTCTTGCCTCCACTTTTTCTCCCCCGGGCTCAAGGTCCGACTGGCCAAGGCGATTGGCCTTTCATGCGATGGGAAAATACCGCCCATAAACTGTAAGGGTTGGCATCAGTAGATAGGATAATGTTTTTCTTTGGGTTGAAGTGGGTAAGTACCCTATCAGATGGCAATGTTTCCTTAATTTGTTCAAAAGATTTGACACAAACTTCATTGAAATTAAAATCCACCTCTGATTTTAAAAGATTGTAAAGGGATGGCTTAAAGTAATGAGGTCATGTACAAATTTACCATCGTAATTGACTGCCCCCAAAATCGATTTTAATTCTGTTACTGAAGTTGGTGGCTTTATTTTCAAAATTGCTTCCGCCTTTTCAGGGCATTTGTGTATACCCTCCTTGCTTATGATAGATCTACAGTACTTAATGGGGGGTTTTAGGAAGGTACACTTGTCCACATTAACTCTGATGTTATAATTTTCCAACCTCTGAAACACCAACTTGAGCAACTGATAATCTTAAGCTTAGGTTTCAGAGCTAGCACAGATATCATCATAAAAAACTTGAACTCCTTTAATATCTTTCAAAATCCCCTCAATTATTGTTCTCTGCCATATGGCAGTAGCAGTAGTAATGCCAAATGGTAGTTTATTATACTGATAGAGCGGAGCCCCTTTATAGTGTGAATTGTCAAGTACTTGCGAGCAGACTCCTTAACTTAAATATGACTGAAAGCTTGGCTAATATCAAGTTCCGAATAAAATTAACAATTACCTATATTTGCAAGAATACCTTCGATGTTCGGAATGGGGTAGGCCTCGATGATGAGTTGAGGGTTGATGGTTGTCTTAAAATCACCACAAATCCTGATCGTACCGTTACTCTTCATTACAGGAACCACTGGAGTAGCGTAGTCTGGATGGGTAACTTTGGATAAAATACCCTCTTTTTCCAAGCGTTCCAATTCTACTTCCATCTTAGGAACAAGAGAGTTGGCCACATTGCAATGTCTTTTGTACACTGGAACAGATTCGGTTTAAAGTCGGATTTGAGCCCCCACTCCTATAACTTTGCCTACTCCTTTTCTTAAAACATTCTCAAATTTTACTAAGAGATCCTGTAGATTTTCATTTTAATCTGGAGTTTACGAAGGCTTATCGACCACGTTTACAGTTCCTAAAAGTTCTTTCAAATTTAACTTTAGGGTTCGTCACTCAAGGCCCACTATGGTGGCAAAACACTCCTCTGCTAAGTATAAATCCAATTTGTTTCCATTAACTAGAACATTTGTTTTACCCAACAATGGTATGTGTGCACCAGTATAGGTATGCAATTTTACTGGAGTGGGTAATATTTCTTTATTCGGAAACTTGCTCCTAAAGATGGCTTCATTTATTAATGTTACATGTGCCCCGGTATCAACTTGGAAAGCAATATTTACCCCATCCACTGTCAGCCGTACCATGATTTTATTATGCTTCACTGAACTTCTAATATGAAAAATATCAGAGAACACGCCAGATGTTTTATTTAAATGGATACTTTCTCTATCAGATGTTTGATCCTCGGAGCATACCTGGTATAAAGCCCTATTTCTTTTAGAGTAACTCAATGTCTTATCTGGATTAGTATTTCTTGTGTTACTGGTAGCCTTCTTCTCACATGCAGGACTTATATGGCCTTTGACCCCGAAAATATGGCAAGAAGCGTTTCGATACCAACAGTTAGCAGAAACATGATTTGTAAAAGTGCAATGTATGCAACGTGTTTTTTCTTTACTGGATTTAAATAGTATTTGTTTTTGAGCCTTCTTCTGAACTACATTGACATTTGTAGTACAAATAACATCTTGTGGGACTGAAAGACGTAAATTAGAATCAGACCTAGCATACTCAACAGCAGACCCAAAACTATCTGTGGTGACCTCCATTAATTTCAACTTCAGATCTCGAGAACGCAGTCCATGCACGAATTGAGTACAAAGGGCCTAATCGAACCAGTCATTTGGAAATTTACAATAATGAGTAGGTTTTTTTAAAATTCAGTTGCAAAATCGGCTGGTGATTCCCCTTCATTTTACACCCTGTTTTGAAACTTAACCCTTTCTGCCAGTGGATTGGGTTCTGGCTAAATTTTTTTTGTCAAAAATTTGCAAGTTGTTCCAATGTTTTAGACTCTTGCTCAGTTGGTTCACACAGATCACATAACCTTTCGTGCGCATGTTCGCCAATGGTGTCTAATAAATATAAATTCTGCTTATCTTCCAGTACAGTGTAAATCCTAAGCTTATTTTTTAATATTTTTAAGTAAACTTTCCAGTTGGACTTAGATGTCTCTAAAGGTTCAATATTCAACCTGGGAATTGATTCAGTAACATGAACAGAAGCACCTTCCTCCCTATCCGGCATTAAGGAGAATTTCGTTCACTAGGAAAACGCCCAAGCGATAAACAATAAAACAATATGTACGTGAATTCTTTTCACACCTCGTCTCCACTGATATGTTCTTGACACTCACTCGAATTATTACATTATACAAGCTACAAGAACTATATTAAATTGTAATATATTCTTATTTGACACTGTGTAAACAGATACTGTTCAACTTAACTGTCCTGACTCAATGCACATATTTTTACACACCCACTGTGGCCTCCACGACTCGCGTCGTATGACCCAGTGTAGCCAATCACTTCACAAGACATTTCCTAACATTCATACCACTATCTCTAAATGTCAGCTAGTTTCACATTTTAACATCTCATTGTATTTGACCTAATCTAATTTTATTCATAATTGTGTCCACTCTATGACTTTGATTTTCACCTTGTTATTATTTTACACAAAGTGTGTTTATCAATTGTATGTATCTGACTACTTGATGTGGCACATCCTTTCAAAACTACAAGTTTGATTTTAGTAAGTTATTCTAAATTCAAATCTTTCTTAACTTCAATACATATTAACTACTTACTCCATTTTATGAACATAACAAAAAAAAAGGTATATAGTGTTTTCATAAGGTTCTCCGGAGGATTCTTAGAATTATACAACTTTAAAACAAAGGGTAGTTTACTGAAGTGAAAACAGTCAAAAAATCGATTTTCATGAAACCCGCTATGACAAATTTGATCAAAATTTGTATACAGCTTTTTTTTTACATAACAAACAAAATGGCGCTGCTCATTTTTCCTGAAAAATGATGTATAGCAGGAGGTCCCCAAACTTATATTGAATGGAGGACCACATTATAAGATATTGAAAGGGCTAGGTAGGCCGGGTTGAAAAAGAGTCATACATTATTATAGCATATAATCAACTAGGCCTAAACATGGTTAGATGTAAGCTTTGCAGCCAACATAATTACCGCGTCGCACCCAAATAGGAAACGTTTCTCAACCCATCCTCTCAACAGACACGTTATGAAACAAGGCTAGCAAGGAAGTGCGCACACCACAGTAAGGGTGTTTTGTTTACACCTATCCAATAATGCCGCCAACCTCATATGATGGTATTTTGTGTACTGCATACAGGAGTATCATCATTTCGGTATTCGTTATTGACATTTCTTTGTTACTATCTAATTTTATTTTTTGTCAAAGCCTCAACGGGCGGGGCGTTGTGGGAACACCCCCGATGTAGAGGGTACTTTAAATACGCAGATATATCAAATTTTGATCATATCTTCGCAACTATTTGAGGTACGAAATAATTTATACCGAAAAGGGCTAGGCCTGATAAATATAATACTTTTTATTTTTTAAATATATTTTTATCAAACCAATGGTTTCTGAGCTATTGGCAAAAGTATTTTTAAAATGTAGCCTGGGAAATAGAGAGTTGTTATATTCCTTAGTGAAGCGAGCTGTTACTATTTTTCCGCAATATTTTTTCTGGAACAGTGTTTATTTGTTCATTTATGCTCTTTTGTGGAATATGATGCTAATTTTACTTTTATGTCTATGCAACAAGTTTTATTATTTCGTTTAATAAATATGTAAAGAGTTTCAAATAAAAATAAATAAATATTTTTTTAGGTAAAGTAACAAGAAAGATTGTGTGATTCACCGTACATTATTAGCTCATTTTGAGGATTATGAGTCAGTTAAACATCAGATAGGAAAGAAAGAGTGATTTGCGTTACCTTGACTATGGGTTTAGATGGTATTTGAGTGTGTGTAGGCAATACTATTAAATTGGGGGTACTAAAATAGATATACAGTCAACTCTGGTTATAATGAACCTCTTTGGACTCAGATATTTTGTTCACTATGTCCAAAGTTCACTAAAACAGATTTAAAAAAAAATTTGATAGTAGTTGATTAGTGATAAATAAAATAAGAGTTCAAATACAATTACTCGTTATTGAAATCTATTAATTAATCTTAAAAAATTGGTTGAATGCTGTTTATGTATACTGTTTTAGTTAATATTTATTCCAGATCCTTCCCTAGAGTCTGTGCATTTTACACACTTGATTCCACACTGTACATGCATTCAAAAAACTAAACTGAGTAGAAATGTATAATATTTTGATGTTCATATAGCCTCTCGAAGAAAGGGATTAGTGAGAACAATTATTAAATGGCCACATACCGTATTGTCATTCACTCTCCTGTAACTCCTGTCGTATTAATACAGCTCAGAAGACTTTCTTCCTTTACTTGCCGCAAACAAAGTTATTAAAACTTAAGCCAGGTCAATGAGTACAGTGACTGTTTAAGTTCAACTCTCCCCCTCCTCCACAATCCGTACTTTCATGGAGATCAACATTGAAAAGTTAAAAGTGATGGTGATTTAAAAAAATTAAGAGCCACTTGAAATCAAAATAATTAGAAATCAGAAAGTTCAAGTACCTGGGAAGTTTGCTGACAAAGGATGCCTACCGCAACAAGGAAATAATATAGAGGATCGTCACGGCCAAGGAAGATTTCATCAAGAAGATGTTACTGCTGACCAGCAAGTTGAGTTTGGAACTGAGGAAGAAATTGAAGAAATGCTACATTTGGAGCATCGTGCTATATGCTGCAGAAACTTGTACTCTAGGAATATGGAAAAGAAATACTTGGAGAACTGTGAAATGTGGTGCTTGAGAAGATTTTAGAAGATCAGATGGCTAGACAGGATGACAAAAGAAGTTCTAAGAAGAGTGGGTGAGAAGAGAACCATTTTGGATGTGGTTCTTCGGTGCAAAGCAAGCAGGATTGGACACATCCTTGGAAGGAACTGTCTTCCGCATGACATAGAATGGAAGCTTTAGGAAATGAATTGCTTAGGAAGAAGGAGGATTCAAATAGTGGATGACATGAAGGAAATAAGAAAATTCTGGGAGCTGAAGGAGGTGGCAGAAGACATTGGCGGTCTAAGTCCACTGACAAAAGGAATGGACCTGCCATAAGACAGAACACCTAATAATTTTTTTTATATATATTCCAGCTGGTGTGTTCATTAATCATACTGGGAGTTTATAAGTAACTTTGTTATTTTTTTAGAATATAAAACAAGCTAACTTAAGGGAAAGGTAACCAAACATAAATTATTTTAAAATAACAATTCTTTATTGGTTTAAATTATGTGAGTAAACGTAAAACATAGGATGGATGGCTAAAATAAAAACATTGTGGCTAAATATAATTGAAAAAAAAATTGTCACAGTTCAACAAACAGCATATATGATCATTATAATGGATTGCTATGGATAAATATTGGTCCCCATCATCGCCTGGCTCGTATTTGGGCCTCCGGCGAGTATTCCATAGCACACTCTCTCCATAAGCCATAATATAGTTTCATTGTCCTTCCTTTTATCACATTTTAAAATAATATTAAATAAATAAATGTATACGTTTAAAAAATGAGCTTATACAAACAAAGCTTCGAGCTAACCTTTGGGCTAACCAAAAACTAGACCTAGAAATAACTAAAATATTCATTTGCGTGAAAGAAACAGAGGGAAGAACAAAATATAATAGGTACACCTTTTTAGCTATAGATTAGGTGTAATCTAGAAATAATCAATGAGAGGCTGCTCACTTTGGAAAATATACTCGGGTATCCAATTGATAAAGGTTTATAAATGAATTAAAAACTATACAATATATTCGGAGAATTGTTATAATCCAATTTACAAATGACGAGCCGTTTAAAAAAGTACAAACATATTTTTACTAGTATTATTTCATAGCTAATGATAATATCTATCTGACAGCTTCAGATCAAATGATGACGTATAAGTAGTGAAAGTTGATATGACTTTTATAGCTAACAGATAGTCGACCTCGGTAGTCTTGGGGTAAGGTGCTCGCCTTAGGACCCGATGTTCGTGGATTCAAACACAGCCGAGGTCAACGGATTTTTCTTGAGCGATTAAAAATCCTCATCACAACTTCCTTCGGAGGATAAATAAATACGTCGGTCACATGTTGATTGTGACATGTAAAATAACCTTGGAAAGACTGTGAAAATAGCTTTTCTGGCTAAATTGGTAGGGTCTTTTGCTCCCGCGCATAGAAATTTTCGTGTGCTGATAGCTATAATCAGTTGTTTCAGAAAGTGCACGTTAATTACCTCAAAGAAATAAATAATACATATCCGACAAAATAAAAGCCCTTTATATGAACATTAGTCTGCAGTTGATCCATACAACTGTTTTCTGAGTTTTCGTGAATGTAAAGTAAAATGGTTTGATCAACATTTTCCGAAGAATTAGTGCTACAAACTGAACAACAAATCAAATTTTACGCAACAAAAACAGTACTGAATTAAAATTTGTGTTCAGCAAACAAACATTGAGAATAAGAAGTATTTTGTTCCCCAAAGTATAATAACTTACATCTTAGATCTTCAATGTATGCTGCTAATTAATCCACTAATTTATTTTTGTCAAGATCGTGGGACAAGCCATTTCTCCACATACATTGACAATATTGGTGTCACCCGCATCGGTACCACATGGTCTAACTCGTTACTCTCACGTTAGACTGAATTGCCAGTGACACAAAAATCGGGGTTTCAAATTCTGGCCAGGTGTATTGTGAGTGAGTTTTCCTAAATAGTTTCCCACTCTGCCTCCACGCAAAAGAAAGGTACATTTCCTCTAAAGTTTTACCTTAATCACCCGTATCAAGAGACGGTGAAAAAAAAGGGGTTGTCAAAATAATTTGGCATAAGAGAGATTTTAATCACTTTTGGGCGCTTTAAGTTTATAAAAGATCAGGAACTTAACAAGACATTTATTTTTGAAAGGTATCCATCTGCGGAGGCTTGTGATGAGGTCCTCAAACAAAAGATGGCAACGATTTGTTAATACTAAATTCGTCATGATGAATTTAAATATTTTAAAAACATAGTTGAGATTGCATGAGTCTATGAATAATAATATGTTTCATAAAAGCCACTAGTCTAGGTATTCAGGACTAATACAAAAATGCGTTGGAGATAATATTTTCAACCCAACCCCCCTCCCCCCTCGGCCCTCCCACATACCTGTCAGTACTGGCCTGGAAGACATACTCACTTTTTACTAGCTTACATGTAGTAATTATTTCAAAATTGAAAAATGCTTACACATTTGTGAAAAGTCTATATTGCACTTATATTTCATAGAAAATACGAAAGGTAAACACTCAAAACGATTTTTCTTTTCCGTAGTACTCTTTCATTCCATGATCAATACCACCCAACTTTTCAACATCATCAACATTAACAATCAACATACACTACTGTCACCATCATCAACTGAAATCTTAACTTTACTATCATCACTTATTTTATTGTTGATTGTCATATTCACGTACTGACTAAAAAAACTGATTTACTTCCAAAATTAAACTATATTTTATTGATATAGGCTAGCAAGTAAATGTTCAATAAATATCGCTCGGAAAAGGGTTTGCTTCAAGTAGAAAACATTCTTATATTTTCCAGGATCCCTCAAGGAACAGCCTATAACACTTCATTCTTAATTTATTTTCATTGGGGATTGTAAATTTAAAAATGCATATTTGCATTTTCAAAAAATAAAAACGTTACTAGCCTGCTCATTATAATTTTTTTGATGAAATTCGTAAAATAATATTAGACTACTACATATTATTGTTTAACACATTCGGAATATTATGGGGAAGAAGGAGTTTTTATTAATCTTTTGAACATTTTCTAGACATAACTTTTATTTAATTTGGATTTAGATTCCCCCAGTAATGTTTTAACCAGTTGAGAAATAATACATCAAGCTAAAAATTAACGATTCCCATCTGTTGCGGGACCCTCTAATTGTCGGCTGGTTCATCCTGGTAAGTGGCCGCCGACCTGGCCAGACCGAGGCTTTTTTTTTTTAGCACCGCGTCTTAATACCCACAAGGGTTATACGCTTAAACGCTGTTGTTCCCTGCAGTTACCTGCCATATTGCAATTTATAACACACCTTTTCTTTCTTCTAATATAGTATTAAATTTGGATTCCTTTGTTTTTAGAACCTATTTTCACTTTTTTCAGTGTTTTTATGATTACTGCATCAAAAGTGTTTTTTATATGCGTTTAGATCCCTTACATCCCCCTCCCCAATTCCTCTACTAATTCACTGAACGTGTTTTAAAATTAAAAATTGTCCAACTATTCTGGTTATTTGGGGTTGTCCCTCTACATATAAGTAAATATTGCCATTTTCTCCCATCGTACATGTTCCATTATATTAGCTCTGGACATTTTGGGGACAGACGCCTCCCTTTCACATTTTACAATAATTCATTTTGAAATTTAATTTATTTTAAGAGTGTTTGTGGTGACTCTCAGACATGCCTGACAAATTTAAATCTTTTACCACAGTGAAAAATAGCCGTTTATATAAGAGTGCGAAATTTTGAAACCCCTCCACCATTTTACAAACTCCCAATCATAAAATTCAAATATTAAAAAATTATTCCGGTATTTGGAGTAATTACACCACATTCCTGGCAATTTCTTATCAATCCCTCCTAAAAGTTTTGTTTCCTCCCTTCTTTCCCGGAGTTCAATATTAAAATTAAATATTATACATAATTGTATAGTTATTTACATCTAACTCTCTGCTGAATTTTGGTTTCATAACATATTGAGAAGTATTTGTTCCAATTAGTTTTGAAAATGTTTAATTCACCCAACCTCATTTCGCCTACTCCAACTTTGAAATGTCGTATTTTAAGATCTAATTGTTCTTCTGGAGTCGTACCTCTACCTGTGTGTCAGATTTCAATGTTACATCTAATCTAAAGTGGTTTGTCTATTTAGAGCTCGCACCCCCCAATTTCCCGGATACATATTTGGAAGTTTACAATACTTAGACTTTTCTGGTTGCATAGGTTGATTCCTCTATCTGCTTTCCTCTATTAATATATGCTAATTTTATACCAAACGGGAAGTGTTTTGACTCAATCAGTTTTGAAAATTCGGGGAGTTACTCTTCTTCCACACATTTAAGATATTTAATTTGGAATGTTTTGTTCTAGTACTAAATATGTCACTTATCTAACTTTTAAGAGGGTTAGATTACATTTTGAACATACTTTAGCCATATTTCTTCATATTTGGAAATTTACAAACATGACGTTAGGTGATCTTCAAAACGACGCCAAAAATAGAAGTCCTCCATTTTAATTTGAACAACTTTAATCCGCTTGATAAATAGGCTAAAATAATAGCTGATATATTTTTTAAAGTTATAGACATATCTGATATCTTATTATGTTGAAAGCACAGAATTATATCGAAATGTATTGTTTCAAGCTCTGTTCATCTTTTATTTGCACAAGCAATGAGGCAGCTGGATAAAAATGAAAGAAGTCTTGTTTCAAAAATTAATCCACGTAGTTAGGTGTTCTATTTTTAGTTTAACGTGTTTTTCCTCTAACCACCATATACATATTACCTGGAGCCTCCTGAATATAATTAACACCGTATTAGTCTTATCCCCTAGACGAACTCCCACAAACTCAGGGAGTCCATTGTACTCTACTGTTCTTGGTCACGTTTGTCACATAGTGCGCTTTGATTTCTTTTCTGACCAAACGTGGTTCCTAAATGCTAAAAACTGTTCAATGAATGAGATCTCGTCCCTTTTTTTTATAAGTATGTGAGTTAAAAACTATATTTTTTTGCTAACAACTTTGATTGGTAGAGGTAAGGAAGGTTGCCTATAAGAATCCATCCACATCAGAGTGGGGAGAGATTGGAAATAACACAAAAAGTATTCAACTTTGAAGACCATCTTTGGTTTATCCAACCTCCCCATTAACATTGACCATGTATCTAACACCCCATATCTCTTGATCCCCTGTGCGTATCATAGGTGTAATGTCTCTTTCTATCAACAACAATAGTATCCTTCTTTCTCCATTTGTACAGGTTATTCATGATAAAGAACACATACCTGCTTTGATTCCTGGTGAGGTCGCATCGTTCACAACACTGTTACATTGTTTACAATACTCTATCATCGTTTACAATACTGTTACATCGTTAACCCTACTGTTACCTCGTTTACAATACTCTTACATCGTTAACACTACTGTTACCTCGTTTACAATACTGTTATATCGTTACAATACTATTACATAATTTACAACACTGTTACAGCGTTTACAATACTGTTACATCGTTTCACATTACTGTTACTTCGTTTACACTACTGTTACCTCGTTTTCAATACTCTATCATCGTTTACAATACTGTTACATCGTTAACACTACTATTACCTCGTTTACAATACTGTTACATCGTTAACACTACTATTACCTCGTTTACAATACTCTATCATCGTTTACAATACTGTTACATCGTTAACCCTACTGTTACCTCGTTTACAATACTCTATCATCGTTTACAATACTGTTACATCGTTAACCCTACTATTACCTCGTTTACAATACTCTAACATCGTTAACACTACTGTTACCTCGTTTACAATACTGTTATATCGTTACAATACTATTACATAATTTACAACACTGTTACAGCGTTTACAATACTGTTACATCGTTTCACATTACTGTTACTTCGTTTACACTACTGTTACCTCGTTTACAATACTCTATCATCGTTTACAATACTGTTACATCGTTAACACTACTATTACCTCGTTTACAATACTGTTACATCGTTAACACTACTATTACCTCGTTTACAATACTCTATCATCGTTTACAATACTATTACATCGTTAACCCTACTGTTACCTCGTTTACAATACTCTATCATTGTTTACAATACTGTTACATCGTTAACACTACTATTACCTCGTTTACAATACTCTTTCATCGTTTACAATACTGTTACATCGTTAACCCTACTGTTACCTCGTTTACAATACTCTATCATCGTTTACAATACTGTTACATCGTTAACACTACTATTACCTCGTTTACAATACTCTTTCATCGTTTACAATACTGTTACATCGTTAACCCTACTGTTACCTCGTTTACAATACTCTATCATCGTTTACAATACTGTTACATCGTTAACCCTACTATTACCTCGTTTACAATACTCTTACATCGTTAACACTACTATTACCTCGTTTACAATACTCTATCATCGTTTACAATACTGTTACATCGTTAACCCTACTGTTACCTCGTTTACAATACTCTTACATCGTTAACACTACTGTTACCTCGTTTACAATACTGTTATATCGTTACAATACTATTACATAATTTACAACACTGTTACAGCGTTTACAATATTGTTACATCGTTTCACATTACTGTTACTTCGTTTACACTACTGTTACATCGTTTACAATACTGCTACATAGTTTACAATACTGTTAAATAGCTTACAATACCTTTTTTTTTAGCACCACGTCTTACTACCCGTTCGGGTTGTACGCATGCAATACTATTACACCGTTTACAGTACTGTTACATCATTTATAATACTGTTAAGTCGTCTGTAGGTTTTCAATAATTGAAAACCCACAAACTGTATTATAACAATATTGTAAGATTTGTAAGTAATTAACTAGTCTTCATAAAGCTATGATTAAATTAGCTTATAAGCTAAAAATAAACTTTCAATATGTTTTAAACAGTTGTAATGGTTAACCCCGATCAAAGGAAAACAAATCTTTTTATTATAGCTATAAAATACAAGTGTTAAAACATTTAAAGCAACACGTTCTAAGTAGTGTCTTGAGACATCTTGTGTCTAGTCACAATGTAGAGACTAGCAAAACACGAGGATATATTCAATAGCGTCACGACCTTGCATGGATTACTAGCTACCATGGTCGTGTACTAGCGTACCACCTTCCGGCGCGCGGCAGAACTAGCTTGGCGGAGTGGCCGGACTACCCGATTTGACGCTTGTCACTCGTCAGTTGTGCCGGAGGTGTCAAATGGAGTTGGTGTGTTTAGTACGGAGTGCTTGCCCAAACGAAATTTACCCACACAGTATTGTCTAGGTTTCTTTCAATTGTCTAATTGTAGTAAACCGATGATGTATTCCACGCGTGACTCGTTTGTGTTTTATTAATTCTCACTCAGGGACAAATCTAACATTTATCTCTTTATTTAGAAACGGACTTGAGAATTAATTATTAAAATTTGCAGATATTTGTTTCAAGTAAATAACGGTAGTTTACTTGTATCAATTTAAAAATCGATCAAAATAATACGGAACATTAGTTTTAGCGTTTGCGGTATTAAATATAATTATGTATATTAATAACTACTTTTGAAATTTACTTAAGACCAATTTAACTCTTTCTGGCTTTAAATGTGTGTAAATTAAATCGCATAGTAAATGTTATGTGTTTACAATATTCATGCAAGTTAATATTTTGCTAATCGAGTGTTTTATTAAGCTCATTTCGGAACTCTCCAATCGGCGTTAAACTACCGGTACAGTGTTTTAGTATTCTAAGTTTTTAAAGTCGTAGCAAGAATTTAAACATTCGACAGTTTATTTACTAAAGTGTTTGCATTTCTTTACTATCTTTGTTATAATCTGTGGTGAGCTTTATAAAGTATGAATTGTAATATTTTAAAACATAACACAGTGTGCTGTGTTCCTTAAACTCTAATCTTTCCAACAATATATTAATAATCGTGTTATGTTCGTATTGCGTGTGTTGTGTCATTAGCTTTTAGAGGAAAAGAAAGCCTTTACCGTGTTGTTTTCTCCACATCGATATCTTGTCAAGGTAAGTTATGCATTGTTGTTGGAATCGCTTGAATGCATGAGCCGGTATACACTTATTACGCAATAAACAATCACTTATTTATGTTGGATTTTTGTTAAACGTTTCAAAGAAAAGAGTGAGACTGGCAGGTAAACAAGCATTATTTCAGTCTTCCGGGTGTCTTCAAGTTTGACCTTGACGCCAACATTGTGTCAAGATCTCGCGGCTCGATAATAGTTCGCGCGCGTGCCGTGCCGAACAACATGTGGACGAAACGGTCTGTCAAAAAGATATCGCCATTTGGACACATACATTATAAACACACCACTAGATCTCACCCATTATCTATCTTAAATAGTTAGAAAACAAAGTTAACATAGATCAAAACACTATTAATTTTAAATTTATTTACAAACTAATTAAATTATGTTTAGTTATATATAATACTTTAGAGTGGTAAGATATTTTTTTATAAACAATTTCCCCTCCCCCCCATTTAATTGAGGTATTTAAAGTTGACTGTCCGAACCGACTGATTATATCAGCACAAGATTTATAAACTAACTTAGCCTATATCCAGAACAGACACCTCATGCAGTCCCTGTCCGTTAGTTCATCACCGTGAAATAGGAAACTCACATTTCAACAATAATACATTTTCGGTCATGCTGGGAATCAAACCCGGGATTTTTACCTCAGTAGACAAACAGGCTACAAACTGAGCTAATTAAACTTAAGTAGACCACTTTAGAGTTAACAAACATAATCTAAAGAAAAAATGCATTATTTGTATAAATGGATTAAATTTCTTATCTTAAACTAGGGGAGATGCAAATTAAATACAATCGCCTCATTTACACCACAATTATTTTTGTCCTAGGTAATAAAGTATATGTTTGGTTTGTAAAGTCAACCCATTTAGGCTATCATATCATACCCGTGGCGTGACGTGTTGACACGGTAATCAGAGTTAGTTTAAACTAAAATGGTGAATTATTCATAGCCCTCTGTAGGTATATCACTCATTGGACAGGTATCGACGGAAATATTTCCTCATTTAAGGTATATAGAACACTGCCTGTGTGTGAGTAGTCAAATGGGACCGAATTGGGGAGAACATATTACAGGTATAATTTTAGCAATCTCGCTTACCTTGACAACACTCCACAGAACTCCACTTTAACTTACGTATGAATATAAAATGTTAAATTCAAATAAGTTCAATCAAAAGGTCTGGTTTAGATTTGTTTGTAAAATCCTATGTTTTCCAGTCAGGTTAAGAAATGAAAGCATATTGCTACCTTTTCAAACCTCCAGGTAAATGTGACTGCGTATATTTAGATGGTTATTCACTGCAATGATCAACCAAACAACTGCAATGATCAATCAAACAATTAGAGGGTTGGAAAAGTGGCTTGCACTTCTGACTCTGATCAGGAAAGTTAGGGTTCAACTTGTTTCAATCTAGATCGGGTGTACTGGAGCTCATCATTTAGTTTGTTTTTATTTCCACTCTATCTTAATACCCGTTCTGGGTGAACCACATATTTATAAGGAGACACTAATAACTTATAGTAGGTAGGGATGAAGAAGGTAGAATTTACAGGAGGTGTATCTGCATTTACATGTACAGAGAGTGGGAAACTACATAGGAAAAATCGGCCTCAGCACAATCTTACCAGGAATAAAATATCAACCTCCTTTTTTCACAGCCAAACCAAACCAAGTGCTCACTGGATATTTTTAAAATGTATTTAGCACCGCGTCTTACTACCCGTTCGGGTTGTACGCTTAAGTACTAATTACACTAATGGATTAGGAATTGGTAAGGTTGAATTTAGAGGAAGAGAACCCGTGTTTGCGTGGAGGGAGAGTGGAAAATCATTTAGGAACAACCCCCCTCAAGTTCACCCGACCGAGATTCGAACCTTGATCTCCCCGTCCTCGGCAGTCTAGCTCAACACGACTAGCGCGTCAGATAACTACGCCACAGAGGTGGGTCACTTTGTCTTCACATTGTTATATTTATAAGCTTGTTTCCCATCATCATTCCAGGCGAGTATATGCGCTCTGATTTTTGGTGGAAGAAATTTTTAGACGATACAAACACTTTATTAAGATTCTCATTGATAACATTTTACTATATTATTAGTGTTATTGTATAGGTATGAATAATATCTATTATTTTTTACATTTGAAGATCCCATGACTTGCCGTATGAATACGTGAACGTAGATCTAGTAGCTTCTCTAGCTGAGGCTCTTCCTACGAAAATTGGACTGTGGCTATACTAGTTATTTCCACCTCCATAATTGAAGTCATCAATAGCCCTTATATTAATTGTATTCTATCATCATATCAAGTAATAAATATGATATACACATTCCATGTAAGAGCACGACTATCACATAAAGTTTTAGGGGACCTTGACATGAATAATTTGCCTACACTTTCCATGTTATTGTATCTACACTTTTCTCAGAAACTATACAACATATCAACCCAACATAATTAGCACATCATAAGATCCCTAGTACTGTAAAAATGTTCTCGAATTATGACGAATGGCTTAGCTGTAAAATGTTTTTTTAAAATTAATTTGTATTTAACTCAAAATATTTGTTTATAGATAACCACTACGCATACATCGATGATAATGTTCTAGAACACTTTTACAATAGTAGAGATCTTATAACGTGGTAATTATTATGGGGTGATATTTTGTACAGTTTTTGAGAAGAGTGTAACTACAAAATCATGGGACTCTCTTCACTGCCGCATGATCTAACGCGCTACTCTCGCAGTAGAATATACTGCCGATGATAGGGAGATCGAGGCTCTAATCTAGGTTGGGTGTACTGAGGGTGGTTTTCCAAAATGGTTTTCCACCCTCCCTCCACGTAAATGCGGGTACACTTTCATATCAATATAACCTCCTTAATCCCTAACACATTAGGGTAGTTAGTAAGTTAGTACATAAGCTTATAACCGAACGGGCAGTAAGATGCGGTGCTAAAAAACAAAACAAAAAAGAAACATCGGGCGTATAGGCAAATGAGTCACGTGTAGGTCCTCTTAGTTGTGTGTTTTTTACAAAGTTAAATTTAATTTTTATTCCTTTGACTAAAGATTAAAAAGAACAATTATTTTTAATATGATATAAAGTGTGAATCTCACTATAATTTTTCACTTTGGCTGTTGTAGACCCATTCACCTGTTGAGAATGTGTGTCTACTAGATCTGTCTAGCACGTGTTTATTTTGAACAAAGTATGATGACGTGTTTATATCCTAATCATGGTATATCCACCCGGCTGCGATATTCGCATGTTTTCACTAATAGGGCAGGGATGTAGAAGGTAACATTTTTAAAGAAATGTACCAGCGTTGGCTTGAAGGCAAGTCCATTTAGAATAAAACTCCCTTAGTACACCTGGCCGAGATTTGAGGTCAAACCTCACCCCTTAACAGTCCAACCAGATCAGATGAGGCGATGCCCTAGCCCGCGTGACCAGCTATGTAGCTGATAAAAAAACAACTCACGTTTAACAATTGAAAGAACTGCATTGGGGCAAAACAAAAGACAATACAGCAGTCACACATTTTTATTCCTAGTTTTGAAATATTGGCTTTTGAGTTATAGGCCGTTTATTTTAGATGGTAGTGAAGATAATTTAATAATTTTATAGTACCTATAGTTGCTTATTTCCTTGATTAGTGCCGATTGAACCAATGATATAATTACAATGCCTTATCTCTTTATTTTTCTGTATTTTTTTAAATACTGGGACATTATCTCGTAAATCCCTTAAATACTAATACCGTGTACGTACGTCCAGTAAGTCTGTCCTTGCATTTTCCAAATCCACCCGCTCCTCGAATACAAGTGGTATCCCCTTGTGTCTCACCCGATTGTACCCTTGCCTCCTCCCTACCTCCATAGTTAAAGATATATCTTCCAATAGCGTACCTGGGAGCAGGAAATGACAGCCAAATGTGTGCTCCCGTGTATGTTTGTAGTAGTTAGGAGCAACCCGTGTGTCCGGCGCGGCGGTCAAATAGATAGACATCGAAGTCTGGTGACGAAGATTTTCTTCTTACCTACAGTAGTGTCAGTCCAGTCAGTGGTTGTGCCTTTTCTAATATATCTCTCTCATTAGATGTGCGTAACCATTTACTTTTATGTGTGTACATTGCGGTATAGTTTATTGAAATAAATCAAATGATTAAAATTATGTAAACATACATTATTCAGGCAGTGGATTTTGGGAATCATCCTTGGGTGAGGGACTTGCCTATTGTGAAAGCTTTGAGCATCATACAAAGTATAGAGGGAAGCCTGAAGCAGACCTCTGGCTCAGTCGGCACATCCTACTTCGACAAACATTTGAGTATTGCATCGTAACCCTGGCTGGAACGCGATGACAAGCATTGCAGACGTCCTAGAAATAGAAGCTACAACGCTCCCATAAGTGGAGCTTAATTCAGCTGAGCTAGCTTATCTGAACTGTTAACATATTATTTCATGTGAAGTTGGGAGAAGTTTATCACAATATAAACACACTTTGTCAGACAACAGAAGTAAATTCACTCATGAATATCTTGAGAAGTACTTGGTAATTAAGTTGGTATGGAAGGCGACTCTAGAAAAGGCCAGTGTTTGTGCAGTTTTTATGGCAAAAACTTTATTTGGCCGAAATAAATAAAATATTGCTCCAGTACAAATATAAAGCTTGAATTTTTTTCACATGTTCCAGTTCCTGAATATCTTTAATAAGCGTAGAGGCATTAGATGATTAAATGAAGAGAAAAAGTTGTCACTAAATTCCAGAACACCATTGACAGATATTCAAGGACTGTTGAGGTCACCATGGGAAGAAAATTAAATTATGTGTTTGTACTAGAGCAATATTTTATTTATTTTGGGCAAAAAATTGTTGGGCAATAAAAACTGCAAAAACACTGGCTTTTTCTCGTCACCTTTTCCATCCCACCTTAACTGCGATAGTAGTTATCGTGCGTTTATGGAAAACAAAGACTAGAATCTAATCTTTATTAAAAAAAATTAAATTTGTTCGTCTCTCTGTCATGGGCGTTGCGTAGTATTTACCGCAAGCAGGGGGCTGAGATTTTGAAACTACACAAACATGTGCACCTCAAAACTGTAATTTCAAATTTTAGATTAAAAAAAAAATTATTAAAAAATGAACTAGAAGAAGTTAAAGGAATCGATTTTTTTTCTATCTGTTTGAAGCAAAGAGAATCAACAGGCAATGACAGGGTACTTCTGCTAGTAACAAATAAAATTTATATTCATTGAGCATTTTGATGCCTATTCTTACCTTATAATGCCAGTTTATGAGCCTATTTTTAATAAAAGTTTTTTATAATACCTCAAAATTTCCCAAACTCTCCGATAATATATATTTAAAATAAATAATCTTTATCATAATTAAGACCTGATGATGGTGTAACACCGAAACATGTCGTCATAGAAGACTAAGCTATTGTCAAATAAGGAGAAGGAAATAAAAATAATAACAAAGAAGATAAAATATAATTTTTTTCTACTCCTTACCAAATAAATATGAACATTTTTTTTTTAATTTGGTCCAAAATAAATCAAATATTTCTTCAGCGCTTGGTTTAATTTTTAACGCAAAGTAGTCTCAACAGTTGTTGAATATATGTCTTGAGCATATTGACATTTGATTGGAAACTTTTAAAACTATTTTAATCAAGAGAAAGAGTTTTCATAAAACTACAGGATGCCCACGACAAGAATTGTTGAGATTAGTATGTGTAGAAAATTAAACTAAATTTATCTACTGAGGCAGTATTTTGGCAAAGAAGAGAAATATTATAAAAACTATTCGAGTACCCAAAACCTCCCCTCTTGGTTCGGTTTTAGTTAATGGGTTTTATGCCTAGCTGGAGCCCAAAAGAGCAGGGTTTAGTACCGAAGCAGTTTTACCGGATGTGGGTGAATGTTTGTTTACCCTCCAATTTGGTATCTCTCTCTATTCTGAGTGCTAATAGCTCAGGCCACAGACAAGGAAAGAACAGATCCACAACTGCTAGTTTAAACGTGTTGCGCTCCTTTTCAAGGCTTTACTCATTCAACGTTGGGATCGCTATGCGCGATCCCCAGTGACTACAGCGCAATCAAGTGAGCATTTTTTAAACGACTCACTTTAAACTTGAATTTACTCGAAGGCAGACACAAAATATGAGCTCCTCTAGTTAACCTGTCGGCTGGCTGTCGCTGAGCAAGCTTCAGGTATCGGCCACCCCGTCTTTAACCCCACCCCTCGCCCCTAAGTACCCTAATCCTGCCACACAAATAAGATTACTCTGACTGAACATTACAATTTTGATAGCTGTCAACCCCCCGAAACCGAAAAGGTGTTTTTTGAAATGCCGTCTGCCTGTGTGTCTATACCTAGGCCTAGAGCCGAAAACTAATCTAGCTAGAACTTAGTATATATGGTTTTAAAAAGGTTCCCCCGAGAAGTTTTTGGAGTTAGATATCTCACCCTAAAATTGAGGGTAGTTTAATAAAGGTAAGAAGAGAAAACAAGATATCTCGAAATCCGCTGTAACGATTTTGATTAAATTTCATATCTGGGCATTGTTAATCATTATAAACTAAATTGCCGTTCTAACCATCCTATGAATATCATTTTAAGGGTACTTTACATAGGCAGATATTGCAAATTTAAATCATTTCTTCGCAAGTATTTAAGACACGAGATAACTCATTATTGTAAGGTTGTAGTAAAAAAAAACACCTTAACTTGAAATATATTTTTATAAAACCAATAGCGGGCTTTTTTTTAAAAATTATTTCGACCCCCGTTCCCTTTAAGGTCCCCCTACTTAAGGGATCGTAAGATTTTTAGTTCTCCCCTCTCCGCTTTCCGATCTTACGTAATTTTCTTCCGATTTGGTAAATTATATTATTTTAGACAAAAGGATTGGTGATGTGAAATTATAGAATATTTATCGCAGTAATATTAGGTGTAACATATCATAAGTAAATGACAGTTTATGTATAGCTGTGTATGTCTATAAGCTACGCTTCAGCGCCATCTGTCATCGCTAGGTGCAACCTTTTTGATCGCGCGTCTGTAGAAGAGTTTTTTTTAGATTTTGTTTCACCATAAACATTGATAAAGTCCTTAGTTAAGATGGATTCTGCCCACCCCCATGAAAACATAAGAAAATACTGATCACCCCCACCCCGAAAAGTCCTTACGTAATTTATAGATGGTCCCTAGCTTCCGAGCTATTGGCAATTTTTTTAAAAAAATTGAGGTCTTTGAAATCGGTAGTTAATTACTATGCTTTTTGATGAACACTATGTTTCTGTAAAATATGACCACCTCATTCCTATTCACTTAGAATAGTTAAATGTGTGTAGACCGGACGGGTAGTAAGACGCGCGGTGAAAAATTATCTAAACATTTCACAAACCAGATTATATATAAATTCTCCCCTACAGGATATACAATCATAATGACGGCATTAACTCCCGCGACAAACTCAATGAAATGAAAGGTCATATTTCTTTGCAGATCGATGTGTGCGCACCCTTCACCCTGAAACAGTATTTGAGGGAAATGTTGTAGTAGTTGAGTTTCTATAGCAACTTGAGGGGCCCGGCCAGCCCTTTTTTATTGAACGCCGAGTGCCAAGGTTCTAATAAACTCCTCCAGCAATAAGACAAATTTGAATTGGGACGATTTAAACCAATATTCAATATTCAAAAATGTAATATATCTCCAACATTAAAGCCTACAGCGATGAATAAGGTATCAGTGGATAGGATTTTTTTTACCGACTTCTGACATAGCATACTCAGTTTACGTTAAAACACGTTGTTTGTTTAAAATTCAAGCTAAAAGAAAAATCTAACACTATGTTTTTTTATCAATTACCGAAAATAAACTCTTGTTGATTTGTGTATACACTTCGCTGAGTATTTAATTTCAACAACCCAACAAAAGACTAAATCATTTT
>CABFWB010001019.1:99286-134623 GCA_902151455.1 Timema bartmani | reverse complement strand
GGGAAGGTTGAATGTGCGAAAGTTTCGCAAGGGTTTACTGGTACTTTATTACTCTTCAACCTTGATCTGTATCAATTATTATACCCAATTTTATTTATTTTGAATCGATATTAGACTGGACTGCTGGTGACGATATCGGAGTTTGAATCTCTGTCGGGTGGACTGAAAGTGTTTTTCCTTAATGATTTTTCACCCCCCCCTCAACTTAAAATTGGGTATATTCTAAATGCAACCTTCCTCATTCCAAACATATAAGCCTAATTAGTACATATTCATATAGCCTGAATAGGTAGTGAGAATGAAAAACATGGTTAAAACTCCTAATATATTTGATTCTACTAGAGCGTGTGAATTGTTACCACCCCCATCCCCCTGTTACCACCTCCATCGCCCTGCTGAACGTATTTGTATCACGCTAATGAGTTGGGGATAGAGCGGTAGAATTTATAATAAGTATAGGCCTATGTGTATCTATGGAGATGGAGAGTGGGAAGATATTTAGCTAGTTCTACTTTCTGAACTCAACTTACAAACTAGCTCCACTCTAAGACATGCACAACACCCAGTCCCCTGTCCTTCAGTTATGCCGGGATCACGATCAACTTAACGTTAACTTAACGTATGTGTGATCACGATTCACGTAACTTAACGTAACAACTCGAGCCAAACATCTTAATTCTCGATCATGATCTGTGATTTTTACTAGTTGTATAATGATGATCTGTGAATGTTTACAATTTTCAATCGATATAATAAATATCTATTACAAAACCTTTTTGATAAATTTAGCTTTCCTATTATAGTTTAATTATTTTGTTTCAATGTCTGATCATTAGAATTTACGCTAAAGCGTAAACATTGGTCATAATACCAACAAATGAATTACTAAATAGCCCTGTTGACGTCACTCGCATAATGATTGGCTGGCTAGTAACGTTAAGTTAACTGCATCGTGATCGCCTCCATTTAAACACACGAGGAGGTATTTTACGTTAAGTTACGTTAAGTTAACTTTAAGTTAACGTTAAGTTGATCGTGATTCCGGCATTAATCATTGTAAAAGGGGAAGTCCCAGTCACCCCACTAGTACATTTTTCGTCATTGCCAAGAGCTGTCTCAGTACAAAGACGTGCAGCCGACAGCACTAAGAGGCCCCTTATCAAACTTACAGTGGGTCTAGATGAATTGGAAATGTATAAAGTGTCCTAGGAGATACTTCCTACACAGTAGACCTATATTTTAGTATCGGTAGGTTGTACAAATTAACGTTTTTTTCTCTCTACATATTGTAATTTTGACAGGTTTTTAACATGGGTATCACTGAATTTAACCCATTTTTTTTTAAAATTATAAAGTACAAATCCTGGCAAAATGCCTCAATATTCGTGAAATATATTTAAAAAAGACTGTTGGGTTCTGTAGAAAATTAAATTAAATGTATCTAATGAAGCAATATTTGATTTATTTGGACAAAAAAGTGTTTTTTGTCATAGAATCCGAAAATATGAACCTTGACTCGAGCTACTATCCACCCCCACCTAAAAGTTGGCGAATAAACTAATTTATCAAAGACATATATACTATTTAATATACTCGTAGTCTAATATATAAAAATATGGAGATATACGAGCTTGTTTGCATGTGACCAACTAATAGTTAAAATCCCCTGTAGCTATTGTTAGCCTGTTTGAAGCCTAGCTTGACTAAATAAACTGTTTATGAAAATATATTGCGGAACATTTGAATGGCAACTATGCGTCACTAAGCTCACCAACTCTACTTTTTCTCTTGTATTGTGAAGTGTAGTGAGCATTTATATGATGGTCTGGTAATTAACTTTTACAAACTACACGATCGTGGGATGAGGACTCACTTTCGATACATACAATTTCAAATATTTCGATCAAGTTGTGAACTGACCGTTAACTCAAATATTTTTCGAAATATATTGGATCTCAATATTTTTTCATAATCATTATTTTTTGTTACATAGCGGAGATGTTGATGGTAGATTAAAAGCACAGCCATTTTATGACACAGGCTCTAGTGGTAGAATTTGTACATTTCCTTAATTTAAAACCTTCATTAATGTTTATTTGTGTTGTTTTAAAGTCGATTCTAATAATTTCAAACACTAAAAACTGTACAAATAAAAGAATTAAACCATTGATTTTACAAGAGGTTTTTAAACTTAATTATCTCCACGAATCACCATAATTACAACAAGCATCACTTGGTAAAAATACGATGACCTTGTCCCGGTTTTAACCCGTGATAATTGGGTCCTGAGGCAAGCACTTAGCCCGAAGAGTACCTAGGCCGTCATGCTATTTATATTATAGTTAAAAACAAGAAGAATATATTAAACATCAAATTATTATTACTTTTCTTACTGATTTGGTGGCTGCATGGGTTTAAGGTGTCACTCTTGCTTGCAATATACTCCCGATGACGTGGAGATCGGGGTTCAATTCCTGGTCAGTTGTACTGAGGGTGTGTTTTCCTGAATGGCTTCCCAGTCTCCCTCCACGCAAACGCGGGTATATCTCTTTTAAATTAAACCTTTCTCATCTCTAACACATTAGCGCAATTAGTACATACAAGTATAGACCAAATGTTTAGAAAAACTCAGTGCTACAAAAATAAAATTTATATTAATCTGTTAAAAATATTAACTATAATAATGATAACAAATAATACTTATATTATTATTATTATTACTATTAAATAAACTGATATGAATCCTTAATTTATAAGTTTAAAAATGAAATGATGATTCATAATAATATTAATAACTAAAGTTCTGATTGTTAATATTAAATAAGAATGATTGACAGGGTTTAAATGTATGCAATCAAGTGAGATTCCGACTTAAGAGGCCTGTGTCTGAACCATATGGTCTACACTGGAGATATTATTTGGTAAATGAGGCTTTTATTTTTTTTCTACAGGTAAACACCTGCAAATTTACCCTCTTTAACATTTTTCATTAGATTACATAGCTCGAAAATGTGTGTAGTTGTTATATTTGGATTCGTAGTCACTTTTTGCCCCATATTGTGTAAGGCACAACTTGCAACTGAAACGGCAACACCGCTAGCACCACGAAATAGTGGGCAAGAAATGTTGGGAAAAGATTAATAAAACTTGATTGGTTGGTAAAAACAGCATAAATAGTTGTAAAAATTAGTCTAATTTTGAGTGAGGTTTCGATGCAGACGTTATTACGTGAACAATCGATTGCGGCACCACCTGCTGTTGGCAGCCTTTATTTCCACCCTTGATTGAGTGTTGTGTTGGTATTACTTCTGCTATGAGCTGATCTGTCAAACTGACAAGTGAGGGTTCATTGGAGGACATGACACTTTTTTTCTAGGGATACTTTCTAGCAGAGCTCTTCTAGTACCCTGAGAATATGTACTAGTATCTTGAAATAATGTGCTAATATCTTGTTAATATGCTCTAGCATACTGTTGGTATGTGCCAGTATCTTGTCGAGATGTTATAGTATCTTGAGAGTATGTACATTGTACAAGTATCTTGCAGAGAAGTTTTAGCATCTTGAGAATATGTACCAATATCTTGCAGAGATGTTTTAGTATCTTGAGAATATGTACCAGTATCTTGCAGAGATGTTTTAGCATCTTGAAAGTATATACCAGTATCTTGCAGATATGTTATAGTATCTTGAGAGTATGTACCAGTATCTTGCAGAGATGTTTTAGCATCTTGAAAGTATGTACCAGTATCTTGCAGAGATGTTTTAGCATATTGAGATTATGTATCATTATCTTGCAAACATATAGTAATATATATCATAGTTATACTACATAGTAATTTATAGCTATGTGTTAGTACACTAATACTTTGTGTATATTTACCAGTATTGCTTGGAAATACTGGTACCTAATGTATACTAGTATAGTTTAATGCTTTATTGATATATTTCATAAATATATATATATTATATATATGAAATATATACTATATATATGAAATATATACTATATATATGATATATATTGTATATATATGAAATATATATACTATATATATTGTATATATATGAAATATATATACTATATATATTGTATATATATTAAATATATACTATATATATGATATATTATGTATATATATATATGATATATTATGTATATATATATATGATATATTATGTATATTTAGGAAATTTGGTAATATATTTAAGAAATGTTTTATATATTTAGAAAATGTACTAATGTATTTGGTAAATGTACTAATGACTTCAAAGATGTACCAACATCCTCAGAGTATAAAATATAACATTTCAAAAGTGTGCTAAGTAGTAGCCTGCGTCTAATTAAATTCCGAGTAGTTGCTAATTCCGTATCCAACTATTTATTTAAACTTTTACCTCCCTTCGTCATTTTTTCTCCTTAAAATCTAATTTTGCTTGTTATTTATAATGCCCATATTTTACCATTATATTTTTAGAGAAAGTAATGGAAATAAAAAAAAAATGTTGAGGAATCTTTAAGAAAATAGAGAAGAAAAGTTAATCTAGCTATACAATCAAGGGGGGAAGGTGGTTGAGCATATATTGAGAAAGAGCCATGAATAAAGTGGTAAATAAATAGGAAATGGTAAAAATAAGACTATTAATGAGAATAAGGGTGCAATATGGGGTGAGAATAGAGGTAAAATAGTAACGAGGGTGTGGGGGTTTGGAAAGAAACAGAGAATAAGAGAGAAGGAGGATGGAGAGAAGGTAAACATATAAATTTAGAGCGATAAGAAAATAAGATAGAGAAAGGAGATATATACTTATAGAAAGATGTGAGAGAATACATTATTATTATTACTATTACTAGGTGTTATGTCTTACGATAGGGTCATTTCTTTTGTCATTGAATTTAAACAGTCAATGCACCCTGTCCCCTGCTTCTTCCTTGAGATCCCAGAATGTTCTTCTTTCCTTCAAGTCATCCACTATTTTAACTATCCTTCTTCCTAATCTCCTCTTTCCCCTCAACATTTCCTTCTATGACGTCGTGCAAAAGACAGTTCCTCCTAAGGATGTGTCTGATCCAGTTTTCTTTGTACAGAAGAAAAACATCCAAAATGGTTCTCTTCTCACCCACTCTTCTTATGACTTCTTCATTTATCACCCTATCTGTCCACCTGATATTCTCAAATCTTCTCCAGCACCACATTTCAAAGTTCTCCAAGTATTTCTTATCCATCCACTCACATATAGAGAAAGAAAACAGTTTGATGCATATATCAGTTGGAGAACTATGAGAATGAGGAGAGAGATAAAAATAGTTAAGAAATTGAAGATAAAGAAGAACATTTGAGAATAGAAGTTGAAGAGGAGAAAGAGAATCAAGGAGTGGTAGTATGCCATCTTTCACTCAGCAGAAGCAGAGCTGAAGAGAATTATGTGAAAGAGAAACGAGATGAAAGGGTGAAAAGAAATACAATGAAGAGAGGATAAATGAAATTAAGGAGAGAATGAAAAAAAATAAAAGTGAAGAAAGGTAAAATGGCTTAGGTGGATTGGGCACAGCGAATGTTACCCCTGGCTATTAGCAACATTTTCCCTCTAAGGTGGATTGGGCCCTGCTACATTAGAGTACGGTTTCCCTCCCAAGGTAGATTGACCTAACCTAACCTGACATAACCTAACCCAACCTAGCCTAACCTAACATTGCTCCTTCTCTCAATAAGAACTAATTTTACCTCGGACCTACTATACTGAATAGCTGGATGGCTTATGCTGAACTATAGTCTGCTACATTTTATTATAAGGTGACCACTCCACCTGCTTACATTTAACAAAATATAAAAGGGAACTTAAACTTCACCAATAAGATTTACATTAGGTTTATGAGACGGGTGATACTGTCAAATGGGTCACTGTGTGTCTTTCTAGATCGCCTGCTCTTAGTCCGTTAGATAGGGGACACATGGAACAACATGAGCGCAAAGCTCCCCCCAATGGTTCTTATGATCACGTAGTTAAATCGCGCGGTTCTTGTAGAACCTTTAAGGCCGGGATGTTGGGGCGTAATACGAGCTATTGCCGTCTCTATCGGGGGATTCAGCACTAGATACGTTGATCAACATTATAAAACAATCATTTATATGATAGTCTAAAATAGATTATTTTTACAGTTTATATGATAGTCTAGAATACATTATTTTTTAATGTTTTATGTGTCTTTATTGATTTGTTCAAGGTCTCTGATACAGTAGACCATGTCACTTGCCTTCCAAAATGGGTTTATTTGAGGCATCAAACTTTTCAAAGCTATTCGTTTAAGCGATTACAATTGATTCAAATAAACGTATCTGCATGATATAGAAGATCTCCCCATTACTTGTCTATCTTACACCAATTAACGGTGTGGCTGGTTTTTAAAACTAAGCGTCAGACAACATTTATAGTTTTTTTTTTTGCTATAAAGAATATCACCCAAGAGGAATCGCGCGATTTTTATATGCATGCAGCCTGCATTAGATCGATTTGACCGAAAATATACAAGTAAACGAGCCTATAATGAGTGCTCTTTACTTATTTACTTGATATAGTAAATATAAACTGCTACGTTTCGTATAGTCACTGAACAATACATATTGCGGTATGTCCTTTATACTATTACAATGTAGTTTATGTTTAGTAGTGCTCCTTTTATATTTAGATATTTTGAGATAGATTTTTTAATATTTATAAAACACTATATACATATTAAAAAAATTGTTTTCTCTAAAATAAACCGACCGCTCATTTCCTAAATTTGTTGTCCAATATTTTATTTAACTATTTTTTGGATCTAACATAAATTCCCAGCTCATTGCTAGTTTGATCTTATTTCCAAACCTGGACATATCTTTGTAAATGTTTGATACCTCCTTAGTGCAGCCTGTTGAATGCGGGGATGACTCGCCCTATTTGATACCATTAGCGAGATATTGCCCTAGATTTTATAACTCATGTTCAGATAATATTTCTTGCCTCAAGACATTTTATGACCGTACACGAAGACTTTAATATAGTTTCCCCCTCACACACATTCAGTGGTTTATGGGAGTATGTGGCAGTTGGGACTAGGATGCATGTCTAAAGAAACACGTTCGCACTATTTGGTTATAAAAGATTGAATGAACTACATATATGATAATAAAACGTAGGTTTATAGCCGGGTGCAGTTATAAACGTTTAAATATTTCCTACATATTATGGAAATGAAGTAATATCCAGTTTAAGTTTGCTATAGTAGATAGTTCTACAGAGAATGCATTCAACTTTATCCACACACAAACAATATTGCAATCCAATCATAATTTATTAATAAAAATGTATATTTTATCAACCTTATTTTAATTTTAATTTATGTTATAATAAGTTAGCATTTTAATTTAATATTATATGTTACCACCACTGTAGTCCTGTATATTATTTATGTTGTCAACATCCCTTTTTCTCAACTAATAAAAAGCCTACAGCGATCAATAAAGTATCAGTGGATAGGATATTTTACCGACTTCTGACATAACATATTCAGCTTACGTTAAAACACATTGTTTGTTTAAAATTTAAGTTACTCTCTCTCTCTCTCTCTCTCTCTCTCTCTATATATATATATATAAATAAAAGCGAAAGCCATGACTCAATCACTCACTCATCAATAATTCTCACACTTCCCACGAAGCTAGAGGGCTGAAATTTGGCACAGGTGTTCCTTATAAGCTATCTAGGAAAAGTAAAGTGTTTCATTCCGATGTTTTATGATTAAGGGAGTGAATTCGGGGTAACTACCCTAATCAACAATATTGCTTTATACACTATTTATAAGAGTTTAGAGGGTAATAATCCGATAAGTTTGTTCTAATAATAACCCTCCTCGGTGGCGTAGTTGGCTAACGCGCTAGTCGTGTTGAGCTCGACCGCTGAGGACGGGGAGATCGAGGTTCGAATCTCGGTCGGGTGAACTGGGGGTGGTTTTTCCTAAATGGTTTTCCACTCTCCCTCCATGCAAATGCGGGTTCACCTACTCTAAATTCAACCTCCCAATTCCTAATCCATTAGCGTAATTAGTACTTAAGCGTATAACCCGAATGGGTAGTAAGACGCGGTGCTAAATATTATTATTATTCTAATAATGCCTTCGAAAAAATATAGCAATTATTTTTAACCCCGTAGATGCTTCTAAGGGGTGGCAAAGGCAAAACTCCCCATGAGAAAAGATACATGGTCACCTCCTTGCGGTGTTTCTCGGGTAGCGCTAAGAACCATTCTATTAAAATTAAAACAAAAATTCTTCATTTTCATCCAAAAGTAAATGATAACACAATATCCCGTGCGAAAAACGGGGATTCAGCTAGTCTATATTAAAATTTACTACTCACAGAGGGAAAGTTTAATTTTGATTAAATTTATCAATTATAATACTTCATAGAGATAATCAAATATCTGGATTAATGTATTTAGAATAGGGCTTCTTAATGTTTTTTAAAGTTATGATACACATATAAACTAAATACATTATTTTTTATATTTACAAAATTGATTTAAAAGGAGAAAATTAATTTGATTAAAGTAAATTGTTTTGTTTTAAAATATTGGTTTTTAGGAAATTAATTAGGTGATCAACTATTTTTTTAATTCAATATAAAATTACATTGGTTTATGGAACTATATGGGTGTCTGGTGATATTAATAAGAAGAAAGGGACACATTCCTGATAAATCGGATAGCATTTTCTGCACCAAGAAGTCAATTATGTACAAGTATTTATTGCTACTTTATTGAATGGCTTCCATGAGAGATCTAACCCACCCCTTCCTTTCATTTTTGAAGGGGTTCATCAATAAATTAGATAGCACTATAGTAAAATGCCGGATAACAAGTTTGGGGGTTCGCATTCTTGAATGAAAACTGTCAAAATGTTATCACAAATAAATTATTAAAATAATTAGTCATGGTCTTATTTTCTGTTATTTTGTGCAAAGGATCCTGATATTAAATTTAAATTTGTTAATCATATAAATATGTTCGGTTCGGTTGAACATTTATGACCTACCTACCTAACAGTTCCGTTGTATAAAACAAATAATCTAGTGATGATGGACCATATATTGTTTAATTTATCATTGAAATTACATTTTATATCAACCTACAGCTCTTTATTTTACTGATTTAATAGTCCCAGGTGCTAGTCCAAGCAAGTTCGAACTTTTGTCACTTTTAAATCAAGTTAATTCCCTTTTATCGAGTAGTAAATTGATTGATCTACGTATGACTGTGTGTTTAATTTATAAATACCTATGCTTGGTCGATAGCAGCCAGGCTCCTGATGGAATGTATCAGAGCAGTTCAATTCTTTTAATATAATATTCACCTGCTCCGGTGACCGTACAGTATAAGTCGTAACTCTCGTGTTGAACTAGACTGCCGATGACAGGGAGATCGGGGTTCGAATTACGGTTGGGTGTACTGGGGTGGTTTTTACCAAATGATTTTCAATCCTCCACGCAAATGTGGGTGCACTTAATCCCTAAATCATTAGAGTAATTAGTAAATATATGTACAACCTGAACCAGTAGTAGTACCCGGTGATAAAATATATATAATATTAAGAGGGGCGAGGTTATAAGTGAACGTGAGTTAAGGTCCTTTTTCCACAGTTTTCAATAGAACGTCGTTTGATGGTTAATTTTCGTAATAGGTGACACCGTCAAATGGGACAAAGATAAAAGCCCATTGATTCCAGTCCATGTAATGAAAGGCACCACCAGTGTTGCCAACTGTACGATCTGGATACTACTTTTGATATAATTTCATCACCTGTACAATCCAATTTTAGGATATTTTCTAAAATTAATATCCGGTGACCCAGCTAGAAAGAAACCAATTTTATATCAATTATTATTTTTTATGAAAATCGGTGGATTTATCAATATAATGTCAGAAAGTAGTATCCTACCGGTAAAAATACAATTCATTTCAGGTCCATGTACTATCGTACTATCGCTTGAGACGATAGAGTTGGCAACACTGGGCACCACATTGATAGTGGACATGATTGTCTATTACTTTTCTTCTCACAACATATTCCTGTACATGGTTACAGTAGGTGTTGCGTTTCGAGACAGCGGCAGTTCGTCACATTACGTATGTTATCCTGTACATTTTGAAGCATGCCGACATCAATGGTTGTACAAGCACTGTGAGAGTTTTACTTCAGACCATCGAGATAATCCACGAACACGTGTTTTTATCAAATATACCCATATAAATAATTGTTGTCTACTGAGGACAGAAGTCGTGTCACTTATCTTGAAAACTAAACACCAGACTATCTTCTTTGCATTCCATGTCTTGTTTTTTTATAAGGAATTGCGTGAATTTGTTAACATTCTGCATAAACATTTGAAATAAAACATTTAAATTTGAATGCAAATTCAATGAATTTTCTGTGACTCCCGTATGGTCCAACCACATATCTACACTCTTAAATTACATTTAAATTATAGTACCGCGTCTTACTACCCGTTCGGGTTATACGCTTAAGTACTAATTACGCTAATGGATTAGGAATTGGGGAGGTTGAATTTATAGGAAGTGAAACCACATTTATGTGGTGGGAGAGTGGAAAACCCTTTAGGAAAAAACACCCTCAGTTCACCCGACTGAGATTCGAACCTAGATTTCCCGGTCCTCGGCAGTCTAGCTCAACACGAAACCAGCGTGTTAGCTAACTACGCCACCGAGGTGGGTATCTACACTCTTATGGGGTAAATATGATAATGTAGAATTTATAAGAAATGTTCCTTCATTTGTATGGTGTGAGAGTGTTAAACCATTTAGGAAAAAATACCCTCAGTATACCCGTCTTGGATTCGAGCCCCAACCTTTCCATCACCAGCAAAACAGACTATACGAGGTTGATGCCTTAGCCCACGTGTCCACAGATGCGAGTAGATTCACTGCTTATGATATAATATATGAACTCTTGACTTATATAAATGTGTGCTCACGGAGGAGAACCGTGGATATTAAAAAGTGCTACTGACAATTTTGTATTTCTTTTGAGCGACAAGCGTGAACTAAATCCATCACATTTAATCAGTTTGGTCGTTTATGGAGCAAGAAATAAATTTTATATCGGGTCCAATTTCAAAAGAAGGGAAAGTGGGTAGATCTATAACTTATATATTATATTTTCTTGAGTAATATAAAAACCCAAAATAGTGTTATTCATTGACCAGAATATTTAATTGCTTGGTTTTCATAATGAACACTAGCTCATGTTATGTATGTTGTGTTGGTAACGCTTCTTTTATGCATTACAGAAGGGGTGATAAAATGATTTGACACAATCATATCCATCAGGCAGTGTGGATTCAGCGCACCAGTTGGGAAACTTTGACAACCCCTTTGCTTTAATTAGGAGCGAAATTGTTTCTAATCATTCTTGTGGAGTCAGGACAAATACTCTTAGAGAAATGTTTAGAATTTATAATAGAAATACAAATAAGAGAAAATATCAATGCTCATAAATGATTATGAGGGCAAAGACAGAGATAATTCTGATTATTTCAGGAATTATGAGAACCCATAATTTGGTTTTGGTACACAGAGCTTTTTTAGTACCTAATTCATTTGAATAAACTACATAATATACTAATCATGAACTTCAACTCATAGCATACACAAACTCTCACATAAAGTTCCCAATTATACATTAAATAGTAAAGAGACTACCAAATACCACGTAGGTTAAGTGACTTCGTAAGTTAATGTACAATGTCGACATTTAAAAAAATATTGTTCGGGCGCCACGAGTTAGGAACTAGTTTTTATTCATGTAACCTCTACACTACCACCCCCAATTTTGGAGTGTATAGTTTAAAAACTCTAGCTATGAACATTTTAAGCTCCCCATTTCTCAGGCCTCCATTTTAATATATATATATACTCATAGTCCAAAACCTATTGGTTTTATCAAAAATTAATTATTTTTTATCTATAATAGTCTTACAACTTTACAATGAGAAGTTTTGTCATTTCTCAAAGAATGGCAGAGAAATGCAAAATAATAATAATAATAATAATAATAATAATAATTCTATAACGAAGATAACCATTAATGTAAAGTACACTCCAACTCATTTTTCCGTAAAAAAATGAGATACTTAATTTTGTTTTTAATATTTAACAGTGCCTAAATACCAATAATTGTAGTCAAAATTGTTAGGATTTCACGAAAATTGCGTACTTACCTTTTCGCCCACAAGTAACCTATTCTTAATTCAAGGGGTAGATTGATAATTTCTAAAATATTCAATATGCTTATGAAAACCCTAGATACGAAGATTCAGCCCAATCAGTAAAATGATTTTAGAACGATGGACAGACACATATACATAAAGAAGGTATTGAGAAAACCACTGTTTTATGTTCAGGGGAGCATGAAACTTCGATATCAATCAAAATATCGGATTAGATTTTGTTGATTTTCACAATATTCCCTCTCTCCAAGAGGGGTCGCAAGAATTTAAAAAGAAGATAAATCTCCTAGATTACATGAACATGATTGACTTTTATCCACCTTTCATTGGCATATAATTTTATGTGATTGTTCATGGTACTGTAGCATTTTCATAAAACCAAGTTCATCTTAATATTCGGGGGGTGGTGCTAAAAAAATAACACGAGGACTGGTGCCTTTGCATTTTTGCAACATCCTATGATGTTCTTAATAATAATCAAAGACACATACTTACAGAGTATTATTATTGAAGCAATATTATTAAATACATATTTGAATAATATTGTATTTTTGTAAATTTCATTTAAAAAAAATAAAGAAAATAATAATATTGCTAAACTCTTACAAAAACATAGCTTATTATTATAAAAAAAATGTAGTACTTGGTAATTGATAAATACAAAATTACATTAGGCTTACCTAAAACTTTGTAAATTAATCTACAAAATACCTAACAATCATAAAATATAAGTCTCAATTAGGAAGTATTTTTAACAGAAAATATAAATACAAACAAGTTTATTTCAAAAAGTTACATTTTTGTCGAAAAAGACTTTTCCTTCTTGAGTTCCTTCCTTCAATTAGTATTTTTATGTATAATAGTGACCGCACGCGAATAACAGCTACAGCAAACTAAAGCAACGTGATAGAACTCTCACGAATTATGCATTGTAAACATACGGCGGCAATAATCCAGACGTATGACATCATGACTTGCGCCGTTGCATATTCACAACACTCCTGCATGGCGCCGTTTAAAACTCCCGCATCTCAGAAAATAAACATTTTTTGTTTCAAATGTTTGATGACATCATACTACGCAGCAGGAAATAATTGGGGAATACTTGGAGGGGATCTGACCTAATTACCTTTAATTTAAAGAAATAAAAAATAAAAATACAGCTCTTGCAAAAATGCAACAGCGCCAGTCACAGAAGGTTAAAATGAATGGATGTAACACAGATTGCTTGTGAGCTCTACAACTCTTGATCAGAGATAAAAGGCAAGCTACACTAATATTATAGCTATATTAAATAAGGAGTTTTAAACAATTTTTACAAGTAAGTCGTTGCGCTTTAAAAACTTGCAACGGTCTTATTAAACAAATGACTCTCCTTATGACCCCATTTCTAGTCTAAAAAAGCTGCCTGATGTGACGTAAGTACTCATCAGTTGAGGGCAAATAGATTAACGAGCCGTGGCATCTAGCGTTCTAATTTATTCATTTTTTTATGGTGAGAAAATGTGTAATTTAAAACACAAAAATAAAGTAAAATTGAAGTAGAGTAAACTTCATTAGAAGTCGCGCCAGGACGGAAGGATTAGGCTGGTGATAACACTCCTGATTATGATTCAGAGGCTTGGTTTTGACTCCAACTCACAAAATAAAATACTTTTTTTCGTCATATTATTGCTTTTATTCTGTATATATAGCTTTACCTTCAAAATTTTGTTTCCTAAATTTTAAAGTTTCATGTAATGGTAAACAGTACAGCTTAAACTCTCTTACAACATTAAAACACACTGAGGCTTATATATACAGACTGGTGGATGAAGGTGTGCTTGTAATGTTCTGGTTCATACATACAGTACATTAAGGCTTCTGTATACAGACTGGTGGATGAAGGCGTGCTTGTAATGTTCTGGTTTATACATACAGTACACTAAGGTTGATATATACAGACTGGTGGAATAAGGCGTGCTTGTAATGTTCTGGTTCATACATACAGTACATTGAGGCTTCTGTATACAGTCTGTTGGATGAAGGCGTGCTTGTAATGTTCTGGTTCATACATACAGTACACTAAGACTTATATATACAAACTGTTGGATGAAGGTATGCTTGTAATGTTCTGGTTCATACATACAGTACATTAAGGCTTCTGTATATAGACTGGTGGATGAAGGCGTGCTTGTAATGTTCTGGTTCATACATACAGTACACTAAGGCTTATATATACAGACTGGTGGATGAAGGTGTGCTTGTAATGTTCTGGTTTATACATACAGTACACTAAGGCTTATATATACAGACTGTTGGATGATGGCGTGCTTGTAATGTTCTGGTTTATACATACAGTACACTAAGGCTTATATATACAGACTGTTGGATGATGGCGTGCTTGTAATGTTCTGGTTTATACATACAGTACACTAAGGCTTATATATACAGACTGTTGGATGATGGCGTGCTTGTAATGTTCTGGTTTATACATACAGTACACTAAGGCTTATATATACAGACTGTTGGATGATGGCGTGCTTGTAATGTTCTGGTTTATACATACAGTACACTAAGGCTTATATATACAGACTGTTGGATGATGGCGTGCTTGTAATGTTCTGGTTTATACATACAGTACACTAAGGCTTATATATACAGACTGTTGGATGAAGGTGTGCTTGTAATGTTCTGGTTTATACATACAGTACACTAAGGCTTATATATACAAACTGGTGGATGAAGGCGTGCTTGTAATGTTCTGGTTCATACATACAGTACACTAAGGCTTATATATACAGACTGGTGGATGAAGGTGTGCTTGTAATGTTCAGGTTCATACATACAGTACACTAAGGCTTATATATACAAACTGGTGGATGAAGGTATGCTTGTAATGTTCTGGTTTATACATACAGTACACTAAGGCTTATATATACAGACTGGTGGATGAAGGTGTGCTTGTAATGTTCTGGTTCATACATACAGTACACTGAGGCTTATATATACAGACTGTTGGATGAAGGCGTGCTTGTAATGTTCTGGTTCATACATACAGTACACTGAGGCTTCTGTATACAGTCTGTTGGATGAAGGCATGCTTGTAATGTTCTGGTTCATACATACAGTACACTAAGGCTTATATACAGACTGTTGGATGAAGGCGTGCTTGTAATGTTCTGGTTCATACATACAGTACACTGAGGCTCCTACATCCAGGTGTGTTATCCCGAGCTATCCAACAATCCCAACCAGTCTGGCTGTATAGCACGCAGTGTATTCGAGTAGAGGCTCGCTGTGGTCTTATTATTGCCTGCCGGTTCCTGTACATTGTTGCCGGACAGAATCAGGACAGAGACCTCTAGCGGGGGAAACGGAGGGGAGAGTTTCCTACCCGACTCGTGTCTGGGATAATTGAGCGGATAACAGATGCGATTATAATGAAGAGCAAGGTAGGCCAGGGGAGCTGGGGGACTACTTTATGACAACAGCGCTCGTCATTCAACCGTCCGAGGTTCGTATAATGCGTACCCGACGTGAACGGATCGAGGTCTGTAGCCAAGCCGTGGACAGGTACTATCGGGGGTGTTCATTATGTTTGTACTTTGTTGTTACTGATGGTTTGGGTGTCTTCTTTCATCGTGTAACTCTTCGGTTCTGCTCGAGTACGAACCATCAGTGTATTCTCTTGAAAGAGAGCGTCTCTTCGTTGATGAGTCATTCAAGAAGTGGGAAGATAGTTCTGGGAGGCTGAAACACATTCTACTCTCACATTTCAACCCATACAACATTTCATGAGAATGCTCGTTTTTAAAGACATTCAAATAAAATTAGATCTATGTTACATTGTTTTATTTCACCGCGTCTCATACTAACCGTTCAGGCTGTATGCGTGCATGAACTGCACTATTTGGTTAGTGCTGAAGAAGATAGAGTTCTAGATGAAATGAGTTAAAACCACCCTAAGTACACTTGACCGAGATTTGAACCTCAATCTTCCCATCATCGGCAGTCTAACCTACTACAAGATTAGCGCGTTAGACCACGCGGCCACCGAAGTGGGTTTAAATATATCTGAGGGAGGCTGTGTCTCAGAATAGGGTTGAACGGTGAGCTTACGTCCATGAAGTTTTGAGTTATGGGGTGTTAATTACTACTGATTAGTAAACTACTGTACTATTATCAATGCATTATTGTAAACCTTGCTATATGGAACGCAAATGGCTGTCTGAATCATACGGTTATTCAAGGCATTGTATGCCGGCTGCAGCCGGCTATTTCTGTCACTTGCAACGTCACGACTCATACAGTTAGAAACTTTTAGATGTAAAAATCGTAAAGCGCTCACTGAGATTGTGTGGCTGTGGTGCAGCGTGCGTGTGGTGCGTGGCTTAGGTTTGGCACGCATGTGGTGTGACTTTCAAGTGGGGAAGGTATGACACAAAGCCAATTGATGTGGCGTCTTTGCCATCAACATACCACACGTCACGTGCCAACGGACGTGATGATCCATTTGTCAACATGAACTCTTTAGAAGATGTACCACTCTACTGAAGTGGAGGGCGTACGGTTGCCACACAAGTTTAAACATGTCGGAGCCTAGTGGCGGATGCATGACGCCGCGCCACACGTCACTCGCCACACCATGTCCACGTCTCTTCAGTGGACGCTTCTCCGTTAATTGATATGTGCTTGCCCGACGCCATACAGACACCACGTTGCCGCCACACCATGTCCACGTCTCTTCAGTGGACGCTTCTCGGTTAGTTGATATGTGCTTGCCCGACGCCATACAGGCACCACGTTGCCGCCACACCACGTCCGCGTCTCTTCAGTGGGCGTTTCCCCGTTAGTTGATATGTGCTTGCCCGACGCCATACAGGCACCACGTTGCCGCCACACCATGTCCATCGTCTCTTCAGTGGACGCTTCCCCGTTAGTTGATATGTGCTTGCCCGACGCCATACAGACACCACGTTGCCGCCACACCACACGCTCACCATCTCAGTGGGCGCCCCTTGAACCCTGGCAACGTGTCTGGGTGGGGCACATGGGCCTAGATATATACAGATTGTAAATGAATGTGTTATACAAACATGGAGTAATTGTGGAAAGTACCCTCTAACCCAGTGGTTCTTAACCTTTCGGAAGTAACTTTACAAATCCAATTTATTAAAATACCTAGGTAGAGCTTATTTTTCGCTGAGTCTCGCTACTTTCTCGGATTTTATTCATACGCAAGCCTTTATTTTTAAAGTACTAACTTAACAAAGGTGTCTTACTATTTGATTACTGGTGTGTATAGAAAAGAATATCCATTTCAATATGTTAACCATCTAATATATTATATGGTTAAAGATCAGGGTAGTTTTTATTAATAGGAGTATTTTATACTCACCAGCCATTTAAAATATACCTTAAATTAAATATTTCTTCCCTCGTAAATATACAGTTGTTAATTTGAAAATACACATATTTGTAGACGTTTTAAAATAGTAAATTTAATAAATTTATAATTTAAATTAACTTCCCCTTCACTTTTAAATAGCTTCCTTGTAAAAAAAAAAAGTACTGAACTCCGTTCGGACTTTCTCACTCTATTGTTTAAAAATGGAGATATTTACTCAAAACTCGTAAAATATGCTAAACGAAATAATATACAATAGCAAACCCAAGCATAAATTGCACTATATTTATGTAAAACATTTTTTAGTCCCGGTTTTAGATTTTCTAATTTTATTCTTAAAGAATTAAGTCCTCATTTGTATGTTTGGACCGATAAAAAAATATCAATATTGGGTCCACAAGGGTCAACACTTCGTATTAAAATTTCGACTTCTGGTTAAAACTTTCGACATTTCATTAGGTGTTGCACATCTTCATGTCATCGCACCGTTATTAAATTTCTCATTTATAGATTTTGACAAATAAAAAATATAAATATTGACTATTGAGTCTAAAATGGAGATAGATCATTGTTGTATGAACATTTTTCCTAAGAGGTTTAAGGAAAAATAATATAAACTTTTTGAGAAACTTACTTCTATTTAATGACTCTATGGCATTACAGAATTATTGCGTTAAAGCTTAAGTAGTATATCTTTACAACTAAAGCTCACAAAACTGTATTAATATATTGGCCAATATCTCAGAAACTGTTGGTTTTATAAAAATATATTTCATATAAAAGTTTTTTATTTTTAATAGTACTACAATTTTGCAATGATAAGTTATTTAGTATCTCAAATAGTTGCGTAGATACGGAAATTTCAGCTTATGTAAAGTACCCTAAAATTCATTTTCACGGGAAAATAAAAATAGCCAGTCTATTTATAATCTTAATCAACACCTAGATACGAATTTTAATCAAAATCGTTAGAGCCGATTTTGAGAAAATCGATTTATTCTCTTTTCGCCCTTTATTAAACTACTATTAATTTTAAGTTTAATCAGACACACAGACAGACGGCATTGCAAAGACCACTTTTTAGGGTTCGGGGGTCATGAGACGTCGACATCCATCAACATTTCAGGTTATATTTTTTTTACGATCGCAATACTTTACCTTTTGTTTTCGAAAAGTTAAAAAATATAAATATTTGCGTATAGCTTGAAAGTTAAATGTTTTATAAAAATATGCTTAGAATAAAATATTTGTATTTTAATAGATCTACATATTTATAATGATAAGTAATTTAATATCTCAAATAGTTTCGGAGATATGATAAAAAATGATAAATTATGCAACAGACCAGAGCCCTAAAATTCATTTGTCGAATTATTGATGATAGCCATTTTGTTTGGAATATTTATAAATGTTTAAAAATGAAATTTAATCAAAATCGTTAGAGCCGATTTTGAGAAAATCGACTTTTTCTCTTTTTGCCCTTCAATCAACTACCCATAGTTTTAGGGTTAGATATCCAATTCCAAAAATCCTTTGGGGCAACCCTATGAAAACCCTAGATACCAAGTTTCAACCTGATCGGTAAGATAGTTTAGATTCTAGTTGGAGGTACAGACGGAAATTCAAAAACTACTTTTTCGGATTCAGGGGTCATGAAATGTCGAGATTCATCAAAATCTCGAGTTCGATATTTTTGACGATCACAATACTTTCTCAACCTGTAAGCTAGCGAGAAAGTAAAAAATTTGTGTCTTTGCACGTGCTCCTTAAAAAATAGGTTTTAAAGTAATCTATAATTATTTTAGCAGCTCTTTTGAAAAGGTAAATACGCCACTTATTCTTTTATCAGCAGCCTTGAAATAAATTCACAAATTATACTTTAGTACACAGTTTAAAATAAAAATTATGCATATTATTTTTGGTCAAAATTGAATATCCACAAATAATTGTGTGTGCGAGCGTCGTTAACGAATCTATTTTGAAGTGTTACCCGCCTCGGTGGCGTAGTTGGCTAACGCGCTAGTCGTGTTGAGCTCTACCGCCGAGGACGGGGAGATTGAGGTTCGAATCTCGGTCGGATGAACTGGGGGAGGTTTTTCATAAATGGTTTTCCACTCTCCCTCCACGCAAATGCGGGTTCACTTCCTCTAAATTCAACCCTCCCAATTCCTAATCCATTAGCGTAATTAGTACATAAGCGTATAACCCGAACGGTTAATAAGACGCGGTGCTAAATATTATTATTATTATTTTGAAGTGAGCGACCAATGGTTAGGCAACGCGCTTACCTGCTGTGTTAAGCAGACTGCATGGTGTCTAATGATTTTTTCGACAGGCGAATTCTTTGACTATTACTTTCTCTCTATCTTACAGGTAGAGAAAGTATGGTGATCGTCAAAAAAATCGAACTCGAGATTTTGATGAATTTTGACGTTTCATGACTTCCTGAATCCGAAAAAGTGGTTTTTGAATTTCTGTCTGTCTGTCTGTCTGTCTGTCTGTCTGTCTGTCTGTACCTCCAACTAGAGCCTAAACTATTTTACCGATTGAGCTGAAACTTGATATCTAGGGTTTTCATAGGGTTGCCCCGAGGGGTTTTTGGAATTGGATATCTACCCCTAAAATTAAGGGTAGTTTACTGAAGGGAAAAAAGAGAAAAAGTCGATTTTCTCAAAATCGGCTCTAACGATTTTGATTAAATTTCATTTATGAACATTAATAAATATTCCAAACAAAATGGCTACTCTCAATATTTCGGCAAAATGGCTTTAAGGGCTCCGGTCTGATGCGTAAATTAACATTTTTTATAATAGCTCCGAAACTATTTGAGATATGAAATTACTTAGCATTACAAATATGTATATATATTTATAATACAAATATTTTATTCGAAACATATTTTTATAAAATCAATAATTTTCAATCTATACGCAATTATATATATATTTTTAGCTTTTTGGACATTAAAGCTTAAGTATTGCGATCGTAAAAAAAACTAACCTGAAATGTTGATGGATTTCGACGTCTCATGACCCCCCGAACCCTAAAAAATAGTCTTTGCAATGCCGTCTGTCTGTGTGTCTATTAAAACTTAAAATTAAGGGTAGTTTACTGAAGGGCAAAAAGAGAAAAAGTCGATTTTCTCAAAATCGGCTCTAACGATTTTGATTAAATTTCATTTATGAACATTAATAAATATTCCAAACAAAATGGCTACTCTCAATATTTCGGCAAAATGGCTTTAAGGGCTCCGGTCTGATGCGTAAATTAACATTTTTTATAATAGCTCCGAAACTATTTGAGATATGAAATTACTTAGCATTACAAATATGTATATATATTTATAATACAAATATTTTATTCGAAACATATTTTTATAAAATCAATAATTTTCAATCTATACGCAATTATATATATATTTTTAACTTTTTGGACATTAAAGCTTAAGTATTGCGATCGTAAAAAAAACTAACCTGAAATGTTGATGGATGTCGACGTCTCATGACCCCCCGAACCCTAAAAAATAGTCTTTGCAATGCCGTCTGTCTGTGTGTCTATTAAAACTTAAAATTAAGGGTAGTTTACTGAAGGGCAAAAAGAGAAAAAGTCGATTTTCTCAAAATCGGCTCTAACGATTTTGATTAAATTTCATTTATGAACATTAATAAATATTCCAAACAAAATGGCTACTCTCAATATTTCGGCAAAATGGCTTTAAGGGCTCCGGTCTGATGCGTAAATTAACATTTTTTATAATAGCTCCGAAACTATTTGAGATATGAAATTACTTAGCATTACAAATATGTATATATATTTATAATACAAATATTTTATTCGAAACATATTTTTATAAAATCAATAATTTTCAATCTATACGCAATTATATATATTTTTTTAACTTTTTGGACATTAAAGCTTAAGTATTGCGACCGTAAAAAAAACTAACCTGAAATGTTGATGGATGTCGACGTCTCATGACCCCCCGAACCCTAAAAAATAGTCTTTGCAATGCCGTCTGTCTGTGTGTCTATAAAAACTTAAAATTAAGGGTAGTTTACTGAAGGGCGAAAAGAGAAAAATTTGGTTTTCTCAAAATCTGCTCAAACGATTTTGATTAAAATTCGTATCTAGGCGTTGATTAAGATTATAAATAAACTGGCTATTTTCATTTTCCTATGAAAATGATTTTTAGGGTACTTTACAGAAGCGTTAATTTCCGTATCTCCACAACTATTTGAGAAACTAAACAACTTATCATTGCAAAATTGTAGGACTATTAGAAATAAAAAACTTTTATTTGACATATATTTTTATAAAAGCAACAGTTTCTGAGATATTTGCAAATATATTAATACAATTTTGTGAGCTTTAGTTGTAAACATATACTACTTAAGTCTTAACGCAATAATTCTCCAATGCCATAGAGTAATTAAATATAAGTATCTAAAAAAGTATGGTATTTTTCCTTAAAGCTCTTAGGAGAAATGTTTGCATAGCAATGATCTATCTCCATTTTAGACTCAATAGTCAATATTTACATTTTTTATTGGTCGAAATGTATAAATGAATAATTAAATATCAATGCGATGACTTGAAGATCTGCAACACCTTATAAAATGTTAAAATTTAGCCAGAAATCGAAATTTTAATACGAAGTGTTGACCCTTGTGGAAGACATTAAACTGTTTGAAATGTTCTTAGGTGGACAAAGATGCACCTCTTTTATCATTGATTCTATATCATTGTATATTATTTTATGCATGTTCTTATGTGGAGTGGTGATGATACAATGTACATTATCCGTTCAGAAATCTTACGAGTTTATAGAAAGAGAGAGAAAGTCTGTGCGGTTCGCCGTACCATTTATTTTTGCTTTGTTTCCTCTTACGAATTATAATATGTTTATCAAACAGTTTTATTTTTGCTGACGAGTAAAATGTTAAATTCCCATTATACTATTATTGATTTTTAAATGAAATTAAATTTATGAAACATATTTACGCACGTACCTCATTAGTTAAAAATAAATTCTATTGGCTTAGCCCATTTGAAATTACCATACGAGTTAATTAAATGAATATTAATGGAAGTTATTGATCAATTAAAAAAACTTGAGTTTCATTAAACTAAAATTTCTAAATCAATACTGTTGCTTTCAAAATATTGACTTTACTATACGATGAGTATACATATTAATTGTATATGCCTACTTCCTTTTTATGGGCAGTTAAATATTGAAAGTATTTTGCACATTTTAATCATGATTTAGTTCCATGGGGAACCGCTCCCCATGTCCATGTACATGTCCATTGTTTGGTCCATGGATCCCGGGCTAGGAATTACTCCTAGCGCCCGTTGGTACCATCCCTACCCAAAGGGTAACTCCTCCCTAGCCCCAGTGGTTCACAATATATGTTTGGGGGCGGAAGGGGACGGGGAATGAGTGTCTTGGGTTAAGCGATATACATAATTTTAATTTAACCTATATGTTAACAAAATGTACGAGTTATGGCCTTATGGAACTTTATCTCAATCTGTTTAGTGGCTTTTTAGTTACGGATATTCTTCTAGGGGCTGCTAGGGGTGGGTGTGTGTGTGTGGGGGGTAGGGGGGAGGGGTCTACCACTGTACTTCTACCCAAAGGGCGAATCCCTTGTCCCATATGTTCAGGAGATAGTCTTGGAGTGAAAGTGGGAGGGGAACTGCTTTTTATGTTAAGCTGTATAAGTAATTTAAATCTTAGCTGATTATATTAGCCGAGCATCTCAGTTAAGCCCATGCAAAATCTCGGCTCAATCGGTATAGTGATTTCTGAGTGAAAGGATAAAATATACCTTGATTTTGGTTGGGAGAGCAGTAGATAAAATAAAACATATTTCTTTGCGGCCAACATTGGTAGTATTTTAATATATTGTTTGTGTTATCTTATAAGTGTTGATACTATCTATCAAAAGTGATAGCTGTAGATAACACGACTTGCTGTATGCATATATTAAAATTGTTTCAGTAACTTTAGTAACTACTACTGTTCTTCCTACCAAAATCATACTATTGATGTGTAGCACATGACACAATAACGGAGGGAATACTTTATAGTATAGTAGTAGATGTGTCCATGCTTGTATCCGCTACAAATTCTTCCAAGTTTTAAAAAACAGTCATTTACAGCCTGAATAAAAGTACATTCTGGTTTAAAGGAACATACTGGCAGCTATTAAAATTACTGAAACTACTTTAATACATTCATAAGTCAACTTGCGTAATCTACAGTTACAACTTTTGATAGATGTTATTAATACATACTAAATAACAAAAATAATACTGTATGGATATAAATAAATTAATATATATATATATATCCAGCCATATATATTCAATCATGTATATATATGTTCAAACACATATATATACATATAGGCCTATGTTCAAACATATATATACATTTTCAAATATATTACATATTAAAACTTTTATATATGTTTGAATATTAATACATCCAGAAATAGAAAAAAAATATTTAAGAGGATATTAAAAAATATCCTCTTAAAGTTTTTTTCTATTTCTAGAGTCCTTAGGCTCTAAGGCCCGGTGCCCACGAGCGGCGTGCGTCATCTTTGCAGTCGTGTCATGTGTCAGCATTACTTCGATTCGAATGATGGAGTTGACACGGGACGCGGCGTCAAGTTGGCGTCATTGTTGCGTCGAAACTAATGAGGTAGGTTTCCGCAAAACGTGGCGGTGACGCTACCGCTCATCGTGTTCTGTCAGTACCTGTGAAGACATGGAGCAGCGCACAAGAACTGTGCGCGTCATTGTGACGGTAATCAGTGTAGAGTCAGAATGGAGGATGAAATAGACACAGAACTTTTCATCATTGAGGTGCGGGATAGACCTGTCATTTGGAGGTCGTCCCTAGAAGAATACCACGACAGAAATAAAAAAAAAACAAGCAGCATGGATGGAGATATGCAAGCCGCTATATTCAAATACTGAGAGAAATGGAAGCCATAATGCTAAAGCAACTTGGTGAGACAAGCTTTTTTTTCCGCTCCCGGAATGTACTTATCACGGCCATGGATTCAAACCGACTGAGGCCGAGAGTTGCGTCCAAAGATGACGCACGTCGCTAGTGTGCACCGCTCCGGGTGCTGTGACGAGGCGTCAACTTAGTTTCACTAGACGCAGGTCGCTTGTTTGAACTACGCAGCGTCACAGGACGCGACTGACTGCAAAGATGACGCACGTCGCTCGTGTGCACCGGGCCTAAAGTGAGTTTAGGGCGACTAACTGCCTGATTTTACTAAGATATATGGGGTCGGTTATGGAAGAGGATACGCTAACGCGTTGTCAAAACGCACTCGGGAAACCAATCGAATGGCTTAATAAACAAGTTTCATTTTCTGAGACGTCATTTTGTAATGGGTTGAATTTGTGAAGACATTTATTGTTTTTGTGTTTTTAACTAACCCTAAAATAAAGAATTATACGTACACTATTATTTTTAAGCTATGTGGTTCTTTTGTTATTTTTGACAAACACTTGTCCCCCATTTAACCTTCAACATCGGGATTTTTGGCTGGCAAAAAGTAATGAAAATAATAATTAGTTGAAATTCCTGTGGCTCCGTTCTTTCAGAATGACCTGTTAGAGCTGGATAAGTATGAGCGCACCATTTTACCCCAATAACACAGCACAGTAGTATTTAAAAACATGTTTCATGTTCACAAACTATAGGTCTAATAAAAACTAGGCTATACGGTACTCATTGAAATAACAAACCTTTAGAGGGATAAAAAAAACACACTATAGTTTAAAATAGTAAAATAGAAAACAAAATAAAAATGTTTTTGAGGTACTGCCAGAAAATAGAAAAAATAATTCCCTAAGCTGACAACAACGGGCACGTAGATTAAACGTCAGTATCTTCTAGTCTGGCTTACTTGTTAAAGATCGGGGTTTGAATCCCATATGAGTGTACTAAGGTAGTTTTAGTGAACATAAGTTAATAGCTCCTCCTCCTCCTTGCAAGTGCGGATACATTTCCTCTAGCTCGTACTTGTCACCACCCTAGTCTATTAGTGAAAATATGTGGATAGTCCAGACGAGTAGTAAGATAAGGACAAGCTAAGAATTAATTGCTCCTAAAATGTGAACAAAATGTGTTTTTTTGAAGTCCACTCTGTATTGTTAGAAAGTGAAAGGTTTTTTCGTTACGTTTTGTTGTCAACATCAGGTCGTTATAACCCAACCCCCACCCCCCTTGTTTCCTAACACGCCAGTCTGAAGAGCTCGCCTTGTCCCCAGGAATAATATACTACATAATGTATGGTATTGTGCAGGATTTGTTCCTGTGTTGACGGGTAGACCTGGTTCTTTTTAGCAGCACCGTCGCAGAACGAGGGGAGAGAGTTACACGCGCCATCAACCCTAACCTCACCCCCTGATGACGTCACGCAACTGTTTTGGCACTCCCCTCCCACTTCTCACATCCACCCTTCAACCCCTTATCGCGATCTGTCACGCCACATCGATATCATCTCCCCCCCCCTCCTCTTTATAGAATGTCATGCTTCTTGACCTTAATGCCTTCAGCCATTATTACACTGTCTAACAGGGTTTTATATGCCAAAAAGAGCCTTTTTTAAAAGGTTTTTTTCTCCCTTTAACGTGCCGAGGGTTAAGGGAGAGGTGAGCCTGGAAGATACTATTTCTCTCTCTCTCTTTTTCCCCTTATGATAAACCAGAGTTCAAAAGTCCTCTTTCTGACACACTAAATCTTCTATGAATATCCTTTCTTATAACGTTGTGGTTGAAAAGTCTTCGATCGTATGATAAGGGGCCAAATATGCCCACATTCTCAAAGTGTTTCTTGCAGCTGAATGCTAAGTTAGCGCTCAGTTACTACCTCGAATAACTGTCTCTATGTAATAATAAGACACGGGATTACGAATGTGAATATTGAGAAAATCTATGTTTATTTTCCTTTAAGCTAGCATCAGAATTCCACCTCTTAGATCAAGTTGTAAAATAGTTTTGATTTTGAACAAACAAATATTGGTTTAATGCTACGCGCCTTACGGCCTTTCCAAAATATCAGCATATTTACACAAGTTGGGGGCGGACTGAGGAATGAGCAAGGTAGAATTTACAGGACGTCTACCCAAAATCGTGTGAAGAAAGAGTTGGAAACCAACTAGGAAAAAAACACTCTTAGTTCATCCAACACGGATTTAAACCTCAACCTTCCCAACACAGGTGTTCCACTTTATTTAAAGAGTTATGATCTAGGCTGTTCGACCACTAAGGTAGACCCAGTAACATATATGAATATTATATAAGTGCTGACCTGATAAGCCAATGCGGTCCATACCACCCTATAGGTTACCAAAGCTTGAATTGCAGCCATTCAATCTAAGCTAGAATTTACAGGACATACTTCTTGGCTGTATTTTGATTCTTCCATAAAATCGGGGCTGTATCTAGTATACAGTCCTTGCTAGAATAACTGAGAGTGGTTTCTCATCCTCTATCGAGGTAAACTCTGTAAAAACAATAGTTCATCTTCATTGCGTTATTTCATAACATAAGAGTGACACGAATGAACAAATTCACTTAGCCACTAGTGCCTTCTTACTGTCTATTTGAGCTAAAATGATCCTGACCACTTAGACTAGAAGGGTTTAGTGCTCAAGGGTATTGAACACCCAACATATGGCTATATATATATGTGTGTGTGTACCTAACATTCGTTTTCATAATACAGGATTTGTATCAGCCCACGACTGGAAATTAATCTCATGGTGCCGCGGGAAATTTCCGTGCAGACGTTCAGATTTAGCGCCATATTTAATCCTACGATGTGTTATTTCAAAATATGGTTCACGCCAAAATAAAGTCGAAAGGTTCCAAAAGGGCTCTTTTACCTTAACAGTCCTATGGTTTGAGTTTTAATTATAGAAACAGTGTGTGAAAATGTTAAATTACCTCATTTTCAACGACTTTTTAAACATATTTACGGAGCTCTGAGACTAGGCTTGATGATAAAGGTCTCTAGATTTAGCCTTCTTTTAATAAATGCAGTAATTTTTGATAGACTCACAACATTGAATTTTAAGATATTTGAGAATTAGCAGCGAGCTTTCCTATTTACCTTGAGATACTAAGTTACGTAGTTTTATTTTACTTCTTTCTTATTGATATGGCAAAGCGTGTATCTGCTTAGAAATAATAGAGGTGGGTTAAGCCACAGTATTGGGAGTGTTACGGAAGGACACTTTTTTTAGTGGTTTCTTTGTTTATTCAAGCAAAACCATCTAACTTAGAAACTAAAAAACAAGCTCAGCATGAAGCAGACAGGTGACAATCTTTATCAGCTTGATGTCAACATTTTAGCATTGTATTAAAAAACCTAAAAATAAAAAACAATCTTGTGTTACGAAAGGACAAAATAAAGATATGATAAAATCTTGTGAAAATTTAATATAATGATTATTTCTCCTCCACTTTACATTGCAGAAGGTTGGTATTTGTTGTGGATAGCTGTTGGTGTGTGTAATTTGTAAAAAACTTTAAAATTAATTATTTTGACTGTTAGTTTTTTTTTTTCAAAATTAAAACAAGTACATGTAACGTTACGGTAGGACATTTTTGTCACTCTTGTAATTAGTTAGTAAGTTCACATTAGTTTGTGGTGTTAACTGTTGTCCAGGCATAAGGGACTGTCCAAATGTAAAAATACATTATTATTGAGAATTTTTAACGTGCACTTTATAAGCATACAGACTATATAAGCACATGACTTAAAATCTAATGAACGAACACAACGTCTAGCCACAAACGCTTCCCTGTGTAAAGGAAACCCACTGCACCGACAGTAAATTTTTCGGCGTCGCTGGAAATTGAACCCAGGACCGTTGGGTCAGTAGTTATGAACACAACCAACTGATCCGCACAGTCCCAAAATTAGTGCTTAGTTTACAAGATGCTTATTGTTACATATTACCTGTGGGCATGTTTCAAAATTGGTGCTTTAAACCAAAGTATAGTCTTTTAATTTACCGTAACTTGGTTCTTTGGAAATAAATAATATTTAATTACATCATTGGCCTTTATCCAGGAGTTATTGAACCCGCAAACCGCAAACAACAGCATCGGAGTATGTAGTTTGTAAAAAAAGTAAAACACTTTTTTTAACTGATAAAGTTCTTTATTCGGTATTAAAATTTCAAATAAGCTTACACATATTGTTATGGAAGGACGATTTTTTGTAGGCCTGGTTGTGTTAAACTACAGTAGTTTAAAGGCAATATTTGCAAATATTCTTGTGGTAGTAATTATTTTAGCACTAGATTAATTCGTGTTGAGCTAGACTGCCGAGGATAGGGAGATTGAGGTTGGAATCTCGCTCCAGTGAACTGGGGGGTTGTTCTTAAATGGTTTTCCACTCTCCCTCCACCCAAATGCGGGTTTATTTCCTCTATACTCAACCTTCCCAAGTCCTAACCCATTAGCGTAATTAGTACTTAAGCGTATAACCCGAACGGGTAATAAGACTTGGTGCTAAATAGTATAATTAATTTAAGAGTGTCATAATGTAAATCTCGTGAAAATAATAATCATAAAAATATACTAGCACAAATTATAGCAAGTATTCAGTGCAAAGTTTTTTCTAAAGGATAACTTAGTTTTGTTACAAAAAAATACAAAATTATTTCAATACCAGTACACAACAGGTATTATATGTTAAACAAATAAATTATTAGTTGGCTTGTTTTAAATATATAGCTCAATAATATGGTAAGTTTATTTCTTCAAAATGTTAATGTAACTCACAATGCCCCTCACACATGATATTGTGGGTACTGGAATAACTTGAACAATAGCGTCCATCTCTTACTGATATGTCTCTATAAACAACACTGTCTTACTTGTATCATATCAAGACACTTTATTATCATTACTTGGAATTCATTGTTTGGAAGAACTGCTTGTATGATACAGACATAAGGAATTCCTCTTGTTTGCTAGATACAAACTTTATAAGAATGTATGTGCCTTCTGTAACATTATGAATTTACTTGATACATCAATGTCGTCAATATATTAATATGTAATTTATTCTAGATTTATCTAATAAGCTGTTTTTATCAGTGTAAACATTCACAGGACATATAGCCTTCTGTAGGCCCAACAAATTTGTCCTTCCGGAACAGTAATTTGTTAGCTATATAACTTTATAATAGATTTAAAAAATAAATAAAGGAACATGGACTTGTGTATAGTAATACAAAGAAAGAAGGTGCATAGACAGAACATTTAAATGTATATTATTTTAGGGACAATGCTAATTAAACTATAAACAAATGTTACGGAAGGACATTTTAATTTTCGGGGAGTCCTCTAGCATATAAAGTTAAGGAATTATTTTTAATTATTATTTTATAAAGACAATAAACTATATTAAATGGGAAAACCCTATTTTTGGGCTAGCAAAAATTATTATTTAGTATTTAGCTTATAAACTGCTGTCCTTCCGTAACACAGTTTTCTGCCTTTTTTCAACTTTCATCACACATAAAATGAAAATAAGCTTTATAAAATAAAATATTATATGTATAGCATGAAAGAGCAATTAATTAGCTACAATTTGGTGTATAACATGTCACATTTGAATCAGATTCAAAATTTTAATCTTTTTCCCTGATTATCATGGCTTCACCCAGAAGTAGTTTCAGGAAATGACACAAACCATTTGTATTTTAAGCCGTGTGGCATGACAGCGACTGATACGTTCTCACTGACTGAGGCGGCCGCCTTAACACAAAAACAAATCAATTCACTAACCTGAATTAGTTGTATTTTAGTTACCTTTCTGCCTTTCCTAACCTTCAGCACCATATTCGAGTAGAAATGATGAGGAAGTACAATAATCGTGAGGAACTGTACCAGCATTCGCATGGATATGTTGATAGAAAGACCCGTGTGAAAACTACAATGCTTAAAACTATCCAGTGGACAAAACCAAAATCAGAGCCGAGCTCAACTGGTGAGCTTGTTGACGCTAAGCCAACTTTAATGTCATTAGCTTCATTATCCACGTACGAGTACTAAAATGTACTTGAAAACCAATTCTAATTCTCTAGACATAAAAAAATATCAAACCTGAGTGTCCCAGGAAGATGCAAGACATCAAACAATATCCAACTTGAGTGTCCCAGAGAGATTGCAAAGCTTAAAAAAATATCAAACCTGAGTGTCCTTGGAAGATGCAAGACATCAAAAAATATCCAACTTGAGTGTCCCAGAGAGATTGCAAAGCTTAAAAAAACATCAAACCTGAGTGTCCTTGGAAGATGCAAGACATCAAACCATATCAAACCCCTAGTGTCTCAAAGAGATTCAATACTTCAAACCATAAAAACCTGAATTGTCCCAAAGAGATGGAAGACTTTAAACCAAATCAAACCTGAATGTCTCAGAGGGATGCAAGACATCAAAAATATCAAACCTGAATGACCCAAAGAGATGCACGAAATCAAAACATCTCAAAACTGAGTATCCCAGTGTTTTTTCTAAGATTCTGTATTATTAGGTTTCAACTCTCCCTTCAGAGTAGTGTGGTTACACTTCTTGTGATTTGAACCTTTCTCTTCCCTAACACATTGATGTAATTTAGTTTATTTGCTTCTTAGCTCGATACGCAGGAACAAACAACAACATAAAGCTGGTAGACGGGCAAATGTTTTCCTCGTGTATCGTAGCAGACCAACTCTATGAACAACCACCCTAACCCTGTTGAGAGCCACACATATCCTGCTCACGTTCTCATTCAGGGAGCGTCTGTCGGCGTCTGTTTGAGAGACAGCGTCACGTCACGTCCCCACCCGTCCCCCTCTCAAACCTACCATCTCAAAGTAATTAACCGCTACGTGCGTATACATACCCTGATTACATTACACACACTGTCTAACTAACGGATGAAACACTCCTTCACCCAGAAACTTGTGAGTGGCATCCGCGGGATTCGAACTCTTGAGTCACGCAGTCAGCTCTCACTACGGTGGTCCTATCTCGACTAAGTTTTGTGTCTGTTGTAGGAAGTATAATCTAATTATCTGTTGAAACATTAATGAACTATGAAAGTTAGTTCTGCCTCATCCTCTATACTCGCGCTTAGAGCCTGCAGAATACAAACCACTTCTCCTTTTCAACACCTCCCGTCCGTTTCAAAACTCTGGAGAGAGTTTCTTCACTTCGAGGGATTTGAACTAGAGACTTTACAAAATGTAATTAGAGCCGTTGAAATTTCAGTGAATGGTTGGGAGTCATGGGAAAAGGATTTGGAGGAGGGAAAACTAGATCCACCCCTCCCTCTCTCCTTTTTTTTTTATCGTACGCTCTCACCTTACCACCTTCATCCCCCCTTCCTTTATTCCTTTGCGCCAACTGGAAAGTTTACCATCTGTGAGCTACAATAGTAATCCACAGAAACATGGCCAATGTCTCATACAAATAAGGGCGGTCTTTTGTGATACGGTGCCAATTGAAAATAGGTTAGTCTAATTGGGATTCAGGTTGAGATGACATTTAAATTTAAAAAAATTGTCGGTGAAAACGACATCTTTCTTTCTTGATAATAGTATAATCCCACCCTACTTTTATTAACAATTTTAAGGGAAAAGTTAAACGCCTTTCACTCAAACAGTCTAAATTTTAGCCCGGTGAATGGTCAGAAAACTTGTATTTACTCATCTACTTTATGTGCAATCTACTAGTTATTTTTCGGAAGGATCACCTCCTCACACAATGGGGTCGTCCGTAAACCACGTAACGCTTTTAAGGGGAGGTGGTAGGGGTGAGCTCTAATGCCTACATGTTGTTACATGGGGGGAGGGTGGGGTACATAAAAGTGTTACGCAACACAGATCTTTTACTCACATTTTAATGTTAAAAAATAATATTATTTTTCATGTTTTCACCGTTGATAAACATACTTATAGATAACTTCCGAATATATGTGGCGTTTAAAATGCAAGTTTGGCACTTATTTTCTTTTTGTTTATCAATATTTCGAATGATCTTAGACGATATTGTCTGCCCGAGACTACGAACGCCAAGCACATTCGAAAACACATATTTTTTTGTCCAATCTACTGACCCCCTCACGTGCTTTTAGTTGGATAACAGCTGTCAGTCGAAGCGGCCTTAATTTATAGGTATAGTTGAGTTTGAGTATAATTTAAAGTCCTACTGCATATTCTTTTACATAGGCTGTGAATAATTGCTCGTGTTGTACAAAAACAAAAATAGTTTCTTCAACAAGAGGAAACTTGTTTATTGCTTGCGTATAGAAAGCGATATACAGAAAAAAATAGTGGAAAAGTCTCAAAAAGATGTTGTAGTTTAGGAGTCCATCAATAGTGTTATTTCTTCATACCAGCAGCATGTTATGAAAAGTAAAGCTTCAAATATCACTAATTATTTTCAAAAGGTAGGTGTATTTAAGCATATAACTTATCCCTCCTGATAAATATAGTGTTTATGCATATACAGTAAAACCTTGGATTGCGAGCATAATTCGTTTCGTAAACGTGTTCGTAATACAAAGCACTCGTATATCAAAGTGAATTTCCCCCATAAGAAATAATGGAAACTCAGATAATTCGTCCCACAACCCAAAAATATTTAATCTAAGAATGATTAATACCTTTTTTATTTTCGTTATTTAAATGTAACTGTACTGTAATCAAATTTATTAATTAAATTTAATGGTGGCTGGTGTGAGGTAGACGATAGAGATAGGAGGAAGACGAGGTGTGTTATTGTTTAGGACGACTTTCACTGTCACTAACGGAATCATCGCTATATGTTGGATCACTGGAATATTTTTCTTTTTGTGCGACTTTAACAAAGAACCTATCCAATGACACTGCTCGGCAGACAAAGCGTAACCATAGTACTACTCGTTTTGCAAGATATCGCTCGTTTATCAAGTTAAAATTTATTGAATTGCTCGTCTTACAAAACACTCGCAGACCAAGTTACTCGCAATCCAAGGTTTTACTGTATATGCAACTATTATACACCATCTACGGTGGCCGCATTGTCTAAATTGTCATTCTCTCAGTAGACTAAACGGCCGATGTTGAGGGAGATAGCGTTCGAATACCAGTCAGGTACACTGAGGGTTGCTTTTTCTAAACGGTTTCACACTTTCCCTCCATGCAAATGCTGGTGGATTTTCTTTAAAATCCTACCTTTTTAGTATACTTTTGTAGGGTGGTACAGTCAAAATGTAGTTATTCTAATTATGTTTTATTATATTTACCTAATGGGCTAGAAATGAGGAAGGTAGAATTTTAGAGGTAGTTTACCCTCATTAACACAAAGAGAGAGTATAAAACCATTTAGGAAAAGCCAGTCTGAGTACACTCGACAGGTATTCGAACCCCGATATCCACTTCATTGGCCATCTAGTCTTTTTCGAGAGTGAAGCCAGGATCCAGGGTCGATGTTGGAACGAAACATGAGTCTAGGTATTGATAAGTTAATTAAAGTAAAATTGTGAATCAATTCAATTATAATTTAGAAAAGTTTTGTACCTAAAATTGTTTGAATATCTCTCTATGTGATGATAATAAGACCATCAAAAAAAGTACACAATATTAAGAAAATATTTCCCCCCAGCGTCAAACATCGGATGTGGGCACTTTAACATCATCATGTAGCGCTACTATAGAAAAAGGCCGTCCTACTCAGCACATAGTAGTGCCGCGCCGGCTTGCTCATACTCAGATCTTAAACCTGACATCCATAACATAAATATAGCAGAGGTTTTTCCTTATGAGCCCGAGGAATTTAAGCTCGACGTCTTTATGTCTGTACTTGTCTGTCGTATCGGTCTGTATGTGTAGCTATCCATAAATAATAAAACTCTCTGAAATAATTTATATTTATGATTGAAAATGGATTTTAAGAAGTATTAAATCTGAATCCCTCCTTTAGTATTACAAAACTTCCCTATGAAATAATGACATTCAATCTTGGTGAGAAAAGTTACGTAACCAGGGGGGAGGGGTTGGGTGGTGGCTAGGCTAAATGTCTACATAGTGTTACATGGAGGAAGGGGGCTAAAAAGGTAAGAAAAAAAGTTACGTGGTTTATGGACGACCCCAATAGGCTTAAACAACCCTAAAATATTATTTTAAATATTTCGAATTAGGCTACAACTTTTATACTAAACATAGGCTACATATTCACCATATTGACATTTTCAAACAAGCTACAATGTTATAAAATAAAATTGCCGTTTATTTACGTTTTTATTAAAATTAAGAAATTTTTTTTTGTATAAGAGCAAAATTAAATAGAAACAATCTTGTAGATTGTGTATCTTGAGAATTAAAATTAAAAATAAATTATATTGTAAAGGTTATTAGTTATGGGTAGAGATAGGGTAAAATAGCGTTAATTTTCAGTTTTTTTAGCATTAATTATTGGAAATTTAGCGTTTTGTGGCATAATTTAGCATTTTGTAGCAAATTAGTTAAAAATGTCTTTCGTCAATGTTTTTAGGGCCTATACAAAGGATTTATGATAAAAGCAACGACTAACGGAATGTGGCGATTAGCCGGATGGGCTGTGGAAGGCACAGGATGCAAGTAAAACCC